>JAKWJA010001506.1:0-102416 GCA_027704765.1 Solanum habrochaites | reverse complement strand
AGCTCGAGAAACTAAGGGAAGAAGAAGTGTGGGAGATTGCGACTCATAACGACTTCATACGCGGGAGTCGCGTGAAATTGGATAAGGTGGGGGGGGGGGAGTACGATCGCGAGAAAACTCATACCTCGCGGGGATTTATATCATCATGTGGCACAGAGGAAGAAGCCATGCCTCTGTTTGGAAAAAATCATGCAGGAGGTGGCGCTGCTAATCATGGGTCATCCGCGAGTCATTAATTATGCACGCGAAAAGATTTCATGCCTCGTCGAAACAGTTTGGAATGGGGGGGCATGCGCGAGAAGAACTTAATATATGCGCTCACGTAGGGGGAAAGAGCATGGGTAGGTATATCAACACTGGACTAGGGCGAGTGTTGCGATGGGGAAAAGCCTCGTCAAAGTTATAGTAGCTTCGGCGGGAATAAAGTGGTTGAGTGCCGTCGGGGCTGGAATTGGCATTCTAGCGAAAAAGTCGGATAGGCATGGCGGGCGGATCATTGCAGTCGCAATTCGATGATGGGTGAGTGGAAGCAACGACGAGAAGGGAAAAAGACGATTTTCATTCCTCGTCAAAAGGTTAGTGCAGTTTGTCGAAAGATTTTGATACCGGGTACGTAGTAATTTAAAGCAGATAGTCGCGGGGGAAGAGGTAGTGATCGGAGTGGGGGAAGGGCACGCGCGCAATAAGGGGGAAATACATGGGATCAAGAAAGTAAGGCGAAGTACATGTATGCCCGAATGAGCGAAGGATTATCCATCGATCCTAACAACTGCAAAAATCACAGTCCGGGTTTATATGTTTGTGATAAAGATAAGCAGCAAATGAAATAGCATTAGAAAAGATGACGACAAAATGAGATATCAATATACAAAAGAAAAGAAAAAAGGGGGAAAAAAGGGGGAAAACCGTGCATTAGGTTGTAGTTATTTCTACATCACGCATAGGAGTACAGTTGTGTAAGATTTATAACAAATGTGCAAGGCAAAGAGACACAGAAAGAGCATAAGTGCGTTTATGTTGCTGGACGTCAGACTGGAAGAAAAATGCAGAGAATCGGACGTCGTCATGATATAGGAGAACACAGATAGACAAGTATTCGACGACAGGTAATAAACAGGCAAAAAAGGAGAAACCGGCTGTCTCCCATCCTAATTGCGGATTCTTTAAAGGGGCGGGTAAAACGTGATATTTTAGGGAATCGTCAGTCTTTCGAGGAGATCCAAGATGGTGTAAGTTCTCCAAAAAACGCACATGTTGCCGATACATCAAAAGTGGATAATGGCACAAACAAAACGGGCTGCGCTTTTGTGTCTAAAAGCCGGACTGGGATAAGGGAACACGTCCAAACAGAGTGCAAAATGTTTCCACCACTCTAGAAAATAGTGACCGGAGGACATAGGAGCGACTTCTACCACGAATCAAACCACCCCTCTCGAGGCATGCGGGTCTTCCTTTCGGTCGTCATTTTCAGTCTCGCATCCCGGAAGTTTGGTCTTATCGGAAGCGAGTTCCAATCTAGTGACACTGCGCCAAAGCTTTGGAAATTATGTCCGTGTAAGTTCTTACCTGTGGTGATATGCAAGAGCTCCACATTCTATGGCCTAAGAGGTTACAACAACCTCCTTTTTCACATACTCGTTAATTTGTCCTTGTCCAAAATCACAGGTTATCCAGCATAATGATTCTTTGTTTCCACATCCCCCGATCGAGTCGAACTACACACAAGTGCCTGATTTTCCGAAGGTAAGGATAGTAGGCGTATTCAATGGTTGAAAACTCGGCTGTATTCCAACATATTCTCCTCTCGAATTTTATCTCGAGCTTATTCGATACCTTCTAATTTCGGTGGGTCGAAAGGTGGCTTTTTGTTTTCTTTCAAATCATGCGGTAATCAAGCTATCGAACTACAAGTGGCCTGAATTCTCATATATCCTGAGATATGTAAGGAGAACCGCTTTGCAAAGGGTTCGGCCTACATTCCCCGAAACCCTTTGTCGACTGATCTTCCTTTAAAAGATGAATGGGGTTCTCAAATTGGTTCGGTTCAATTTCCTTTTCCGTCGAGTTGTTTGCACAACCCAAGTAAAATGATGGACGAGTTGTTGACACTACCCAATTTTTGACCCCCGTCGGTTATAAAGTAATATCCGGCTTCGTGAGTTTTTAAATTATTTAAGTTAATTAGTTTTATAAAATCTTGCGAAATAAATATATCTTATATATATCTAATATATATATATATATATATCATACATATGTATATGCATATGTATATATGTATATCTTAAGTTTAGAAAGTATTCTATTAAACAGTTTACTTTAAATCACTGACTATATTTTGAATCATTATTTTATAATTACATAGTTGTGGTTTACCAAAGAAATATGCTAGTTAATAAATTTATACCAAATTTCGTTTCTAAATCAATGGCTATTATTCAAATTGAACTCTTTTTCCATTCAATTTTGGAAGAGCCAATTTGGGCCTCTATGCAATATTCAGCGGCCCACTCCCCTCACCTTATTCCTAATTTCCCCCCAGGCCCACCTTCCCCCTTCTCGTCCGCCATTATCAATAAATCCCAGGCCCCATCTCGACTAACCCTTAAAACCCAGCCCCCAACCAGGCCCAATCCAATTACCCTTCAGCACGGCCCACTAATCCCTCTTCACCCAATTCCAACAGCCCACATCCCTAACCCCCTTAACCAACCCACCCAAATTCCCAATTCCCCTCCCCTTCCTCTTCCCTGCTCCTCACGCTATTTCCAGAAAGGAGAAAGAACAAACAATCGCCAGAACCAAGCAAAGAAAAAAAAAACGATGCTAAACAAACAGACCCCACACGGAAATCCCTTTCTCTTTACCGCGACCCGTCTCCTCCCCACGCTCTCTTCCTCTCTCTCTCTCCCCCTCTCTCTCCATTGCGCGTAACGAGACTGCGCAACGGGTCCCTGTACGAGCGAGAGCAGGGATGCATGCAGGGCAAGCTTGATTTTTCAGCTTTGCCCAGGCACGTTTCGTCGTGTGACTGTGAGATGAAGCCACCTCCTCACACAAGACGCTCATCGTCCCAACCGTCGATTCTCCCCCTTCCTCTTTCGGAATGGGGTTTGAAGTTTTCAGAAAAAGGTTTGCTCCTTAACGGAAAATAGATTTCAAATTTGAAAATCATGGGCCCGGATTCGAATCCCGCCCAAAATCTGGAAAAAAAACCGTAGTTATTTTCCTATATAAACCCCCATTCTCGTCAGTTTGGGGGTTGGCTTCTGGGTGGAAAATTTTCGAAAGAAAGATTCTGCTTCTTCTTCCGTCTATTGTTAGAAAATTGGGTTGGAAAATTTTTCGAAGGGAAATTCTGGCTTTCCGTTTTGTCGTGTAGAAGAACAGTTAAGAAATTATTGAAAAGTTCCTTGGTTGTTCTGTTTATTTCCGAGAGAAATAAAGGAAACTCTTAGAGAAAATCTTCGGCCTTTGTCGGTTCGTTTCCACTAGAATCGAAGGGCGTGGTAGATAGCTGAGAGAAAAGAGAGAAGATAGCAGCAGTTGCGATTCTTGGATTGAGTTTCCTCGTTCGTGGCTCTTGAACAGCAACGTTCCAGTTGGAAGTCGTCCTGTCTGCTCGCCGTCCCTGTTCGCTGCTCGAAGAAGGTAACGTCTCCTCCTCTGTAGTTTTCCTTTCTTCTTTTTTTGTTTGTTTTCTTGCTGTTTTTTGCGTGCATATTGTGATGTTGTGTTATCGATGCACGAAATTTTATCCTCATGGTTCCATCTATTGCTTGTTCGATTAAACTGATGACATTTAGTGAGGTTTAAACATCCCTTGTCCTTCTGAAGCTGGTTCATGCCTGAATGGTTATTTTCTTCTTTATGTTTGGAGCTCGCTTCAGTTTTAGGGAGAGGGGGTTGTGTCTTGGGTTCGCGAATTTTGAGCTCAGCTCTCGAGACAGCATGGACGTCTGTGGCTTCCTCCCCTTTTACTGTTTCTTTTCTAGCTCTTCTTCTTTTTCCTTGTCTGGGCTCGTCTTTGAGAGGTTCTCTTGTTATTAATTAATGTAGTGTCTACGTTAGGGTCTTTGTTCCCCTGCTGCTGAATTCCCCTCGACAGTGTTGGCTTATGAGTGTGCATTTTCTCGACATTGGAGTTGCTCAGTTCCGGGGGTATTGGTTGATATAGCCCTGGTTCGGTCGGTATTAACGAAGTCATCTAGAGTTCTGTTCTAGTCATTGTTGTCCGTTTGTCTCGAATGAGTTTTTTTAGTCTACCATGCTCGTGTGTTTCTTTATTGTCAACTATCTCATGCTTTTTGCGAAGACCTAGCTTGCGATAACAGGTTGTCATTAGTGGAGAAGTGTAAATACCATAATATCCGTGACTTGAAGATCTTATGAAGTACATTTATATGTTGTATTCCCGTTTTTATCTTATGTGATTTATCTCTTTTTCCTTTACTGATTCCTCGATTAGTAATGTATTGACCAACAAATTTTTAAGCGTATGTCACTACTACTTCACATGTTGTTGTCATGATAAAAATAGTGTCCTGTAAATCCATGATTTGTGGTGCTACACTGGCTTGATATTACATTTGTCTTTTTAAAATGGGTATCGCGCTAACGTCCTTTTATTTATTGTTGCGCATGATTTTATCCGAGTTCTTCATCACGAACTCCCTTTTCCTTAGGCTTTATGAAGGACCTTGAGGTTTGCCTCTCCATCGAGTCACCCCCTTCAAGGCGGGCGTATAGAATCACATTCCTGAAGATTGAACAAAAAAACCAAATGGATCAGAAGACTTCTTTACTTTACATTGTTCGTATTTTTCCTTTTAATAGGGCATAAGCCCTTGTCCCTTTTATTTTCTTGTATTTATTTTATATGTTTAGACTAGGAACAGGTGCGAAAGAAAATGGATAAAAAAAACCCAAAAACAGGTGGGTCCAACTCGATCAAGGTGAACAGAACCGATTTCTTACGCAAATCTCTCTCTCTCTCTCTCCCTCACCCCGTTACTTGTTCTATATCTTTCCTGTGGGTTTTATCGTTAGTGTTAGGAACTCCAAACCCCCCATCTACGCCTTTATTTTATCTACTTAAAAAACTAAAAAATTGAAACTTTTAAAGAATTGATGTTTCAATTTGAAGTCGGCTTAAGAGTTAAGGTTTTAAAAAGTTTAGCTTTACGAGTCTTAAAACAACAATATTTGCAAGTTCGTTTTAAATTTAAAAAAAAAGGCTTTAAACTCAATGAAAATTTGCAAGATAAATAATAACCGAGTCAAAAACTTTGTAATAATTTTTTTTTTTGTCTAGAATAAAAATTTTAAGTTAAGCCTTTTGAAAAGATTCGCAAAAATGGCTAGATCAACGACAAATATCAAACTTGTAACTGTTGTCCCAAGTAAAGTTCTAATAAATTCCAACTCAAAATTGCAAGAGTTAAACAAAAATCAAATAAGGTTAATCGCCGGATATCCGTAGTAAACGGAGCGTCTTGGTGCTTTCTTTTGAAACTTCCTAAGACGTAATAGGATACCCGAACCCCCCAAAATATTTTTCAAACAATTTTTCTGTTTAAGTTGTTTTGGAAATAAGTTTTCTTGATTTTTCTTAAAAAATTAAGTGGCGACTCCTAAAAGTCAAAAAATAAAACAAACTCTTTTCGAAATCATTTTTCGATAAAACACTTACCACCACATTCATGGGTGATACCTTAAGAAGAACATTCTCACCAGCCTTAGATGTCATGTCTCTTACTTTATTATCCACATACTTCTTCTGTCTACTTTGGGCTACTAGAAGATTAGCTTGAATATTAATAACCTTATCTTGAGCATCCTTAACTAAATCAACCCCCAAAGGTTTCACATCTCCAACCTCAAACCATCTGATGGGGGATCTACGTCCCCTCCCATATAATCCCTCAAACGATGCCATATAAATGCTGGAGTGATAACTATTATTTTAGGAGAACTCACATGAAGGTAAGAACTTATCCTAATTACCTCCAAAATCAATCACACATTCCCTCTTCCAACACTTGAATAGTCTTCTCTGACTACCCGATTATCTGTGCATAGAAAGTATTTCTAAAATAGTTATGTTCCCATTCATCATGTAACTTTCTCAAAAACCTGTATGTAAACTTCATAACTCGGTCTGATATGATAGAGAGGGGCACCCCATGTAACCTCACAATCTCTTTCACATACACCTTAGTCAATTGTTCAGAATTATAATTTTTTTACAAGAATAAAATGAGCTGACTTAGTTATTCTACGAACCACTACCCACATAAAATTAACGTTTTAGAATGTCTTGGGAAGATCAACCACAAAATTTATGGATATTTTGTCCCACTTCCATTCTAGAATCGACATTTTCTAAATCAAAGTTGTAGGCCCTTGATGTTCATATTTATTTGTTGTGAATTTCGACACTTTGCCATAAGGTCTGCTATATCCTTCTTCATGCCTGACCACCAATAATTTTTCTTCCAATCGCGGTACATCTTGGTCACACCCGGATGAGTGGAATATCGTTGACCATGGGATTCCGTTAACAATTTCTAAATAAAGTCATCAATTTGAGGAAGACAAATCCGTCCTTTAAAACTGAGCACACCTTTCGAGTAAAGAGTGGTCTATTGAGTCGTACCAATAACCATATTCTTTCTAAGCTTAGTCAACTTTTCATCCTCAAATTTTTTGTCCTTGATATCTTCAATAACATGGTACTAACTTCAATGCTAGCTAACATCCCGCCTTCTTCTGAGACGCCCACATCATGAACTTAGACTCCAAGGTCTGAATCTCCTTAGCCAAAGGTCTCTTAGTTACACTCAGGAAAGAAAAATTACGCATACTAATCGTCTTTACACTCAAAGCATCTGCCACTACATTAACCTTAACCGTATGGTATTTAATGATCACTTTATAATTCTTGAGTAACTTCATCCACCTTTGTTGTCTCAAATTCAGATCTTTTTGAGTGAAGACATGCTGAAAGCTATTATTATCAATAAGTACCTCACACTTCAAACTGTAGATTTAATGCCACATGATCTTAAGAGTGAACACTACCGCTCCCAAATCCAAATTATGTGTAGAGTAATTCCTCTCATGCACCTTTAATTGTTAAGTGAATGAAAATAGAAGCAAAGTTCTTCACAAATGACAATTATAACGCAGCGAGCCCCACAAAAATCCTAATGTCTGTCACATATCTAGGCCATACCTAATTCTTAACTGTCTTAGTCTTTTGGAATCTACCATTACCTCTTTTTTGAAACTACATGCCCCAAAAATGCAATTGAAGTCAGCCAAAATTCACATTTGGAAAATTTTGCAAACAACCTTTCTTTCTTAAGAACATCCAGAATAATATGAAGATGATCGATATGCTCTTTCTCACTTTCCGAATATATCAAAATATTATTAAAAAATACTATGACAAATAAATCATGAAATGGCTTTAAAAAACGGTTCATTAAACTCATAAAAGTTGCATGCGCATTAGTTAACCTAAATGACATAACTAGAAACTCGTAATACCCATAGTGGGTTGTAAACGTTGTCTTCAGTACATTCATGGGCCTAATCTAAAACTGATGGTAGACAGACCTTAGGTCAATCTTAGAGAAAACTGATGCACCTTGTAATTGGTCATATGATCATCTATTTGAGGCAGTGGGTACTTGTTTCGAATTGTAACCCTATTTAATTTCTAGCAATCTATACATATTCTAATAGTACTATACTTATTGATAAAAAATATTACTAGAGCACCCTATGGGGAAGGACTTGGATGAATAAATCCTTGATCAACAATCTCTCGGAATTGAGCCTTAAGCTTTGGATTTATCAAAAAACTCTTGGAATTGAGCCTTATTCTCACTTAATTCTGACGGAGTCATGCAATATGGAGGGATTAAAATGGGATGAGTACTAGCTTCTAAATCAATATAGAAATCTATATATTTATTCGGAGGCATACCAGGAAATAAGTTGGAAAGACTTCTCTAAATTCTGTCACCATAGGAATAGACTCAATCGATGGACAGTCAACCTCAACATCCTAAGTATGAGCCAAATATGCCAAAGGAACCTGTCCTAGCAGTTCCCTTGACCGAATGGAGGATACGATCTTAGCTTTCTTACTCTTCTACACCTGTTCAAACCCTAACTTTCCCCTTATCATAATTTCTAGAGTTATAGAGTTAGTATTACAATTAAGCACAATATAATAAGGGTCCAACTAAGTCATGCCTAAGACTATATCAAAGTCACTCATATCCAAAGTCACCAAATCATCCCAAGTCTGAAAATCAATAAACAAAATAGGACAAGCACGACTTTCTAACCAGTGAAAAAAAATGCATAAGTGTATTAGGCATATCACAAATCATAAATGATGAGGAAATACACATAGACACATGATAATGAGTAGAACCTGGATATAATAACACATTAACCATCCGGTCACAGACAACAATAGTATATGTGATCACTGCATCAGACGCCTCTACATCGATCATTCAAAGAAAAGCGTAGCATTGAGCCGTGTCATAGTGAAAGAAGACTTCCCTGCCGGGCTGCACTGTACCTCTGCCTGCGTTACCATTTACCCTGCCTCCAGGGCCTCACTGATTTCCACCTCGCCTACCTTATGGATGCCATTGATAATTATTAACATTCCCCGCGGGTACCACTCTTGTAGTCTGCTGTTCAGCAAAATCCATAATACACGGGTGTGGAAAATCTCTCATCATATGCCTAGGTTTTCCACATTTATAGCAAGTATGACCAAAAGAAGGTTTGCTGCTCGTTGAAGGCGCAACACCCAGGCTATCCTGAATCAAATTTTGAGGTTGAGCTACGGAGTAATTACATGTAAATGCAGGCATATGAGACTTAATTGGTTGGCTTCAAGTGTTGGTTTCCTTGAACCACTAGAGTAAGGTCCATGAAAGTTTCTTGAATTCTAACATTTCTTAGCCAATGCCTTAACCACCTTCTCGCCTCCCCCTTGACTTTCTTTATAAAGTTTGTTACCTTATTGGTGTTTTTCCCTGCAGATGTCATATGAATAGATAATACATACAACTCAAAATTTAGTCCCTTAATAAATAAACGAATCCTCTCTTCTTCAGTATCACCAATTACGTAGAATATGTAGATAAGACATGAAACATGGCCTCCTAAGCATCCATAAACATACAACCTTGATCCAAAGCCATGAACTCATCCTTCTTGTGATCTATCAAGGTCCGAGGCATATACTTCTCTCAAAACAAAGTTGAATCTGAGTCCAAGTAAGTGGGGGTAAAATTGAAGATCTCCATTCCACATAAATTCTCCACTATTGCTTAGCCTCTCCTTGAAGCTAAAAAGTCACAAACTAAACCCCATGATGATGGACAATTCCCAACTTATGAAGCCTCTCATATCAATATAGGATGAACTCATACGCATCTTCACTCTCTGAACTATGGAACAAATGCAATTTCATCTTCAAGAACTTAGTCAACATCTCATGCTCACTACCAGTCATAACAGGACCTAACAAGGGACGAAACAAAGCACCATTACCTCTATTTCCACCCATCTTGGGGATAGTGATGGAAATAGGATTATTGGCGGGAGCATGAGCTGCTTGAACAGAGGGAAGACTCCAGGACCAAAATATCCTTCCAAGAGCGTCATAATTCGTTCATCCAATATTGGCCTTAAAGGAGTAATACCTTTAGTCTCAACCTACATTTCTTCCACTCGTCCAAGATTATGTTCATTAGCAACCTCGATATTCTCCTCTACCTCTTCATGATGTGCAAGAAGGGCCTCATTTTAGGAAGCATTTCCAACCGATGATCCATCCCTTGTAGACACGCTTACTCAGACTCTACCCCTAGATCTTCCTCTACCCCTGCCTAGACCACAACCTCTCGTTGCAGATTCCTCAGCTGGAGCATTAACAGGAGCTACAGACTTGACGTCGTTGAACCTACTGTTTACCATCTGCGGACAAAAGATGATCAAGGTTACGTAGCAATTTGAATTGCCAATGTATAAAATAATTAACGAGGTTAGATACCAACTTGAATGTCCAGATACCAATTGGAATCATGTTATAGCACGAAAGGAGACAAAAAAAGTAGAGAGATTTCCTATAGTCCTATGGCCTCTCGAAGAAAAGTACTGATGTCTCAATACTTTACCGCAAGACTCTAGTAGACTCATTTTGGTACATCGAGATCAACAAACCTAGGCCTGCTAAAAAAAATTTCACGATCCAAACCACTATGAGTGGCACCCATATTAACCCTTGATGGGAGAACTATTCATACTAATTAACAAATTGACATAATTAAAATACTAAAACATATATTGTTGCAGAAGAAAGTTTAAATGCTAAGTAAAAGAAATAGAGTTTCACAAAACTCAAACAACACTCTAACAACTTAAAACAAATGTGGAATATATCTAGAACCTGAAAGTCAACGTACAAAAACATCTAAGTTCAACATGTCTAAGCAAGAAGGGTACAACCACAAACTAAATATAAGACTACTGATGTACTAGTTTAAGTCTAGAATGTGTACATAGAAAGAAAAGAGAACTCATGGAAGCCCATAAACTTGCTCACCCTTGAATTCAATATGATCACTGATCTTGTAAGAGAGGTCTATTAATAGCCTCCTGAAAATTCTGTGTAGTCTACAAAGAAAGAGTAAGTGTTGTATTACTACACAACCATAGAGTACTAGTAGGATCATGGGACTATCCCACTTAGTGAAGTATATATAAGTCAATATATCATAACAATAACATTTATACATCTAAAATATACAATATCAACCTCATATATGAAAAACATACAATTTCACATTCCTCAAGATATATAGTTATATCAAAATCAATGGTCCTTTCATGGAACCCTTACCCAAATTGTTACCGTACCGGTACATGGTACTCGATCCTATGTTAATGTCGTAATGTGGCAATCAATCCCATGTTTATTCCGAAACATGTCAACTAATCCAAGTTAGTTTCTTAAAATGCAGTACCCAATCCATTCAACAAGCCACTATAACAATCACAAGTGCATTCTCATAATCATACAATCAAGTCATGTTTTATGGCAATTATCCTTCATCTATATTCGTTTACAATTAGTGTGATCAATAATGCAACATTCTCATACATACATGTATTATAATGAAGCAAGAACGAAGATACATCACACAACATGATATCTAAACCATCACCTACATCAAACAAAGCTTTAATCCCTAAGAAACTTTATTCTTCCTTTTTCGGATTTGTTTCGCTTGTTCTTGGTCTACAAACCATTAAGATAACAAGGGAGTCAATAAACAATAACTAATAACTTGAATTACCGAAAATTCTATAAATCTAGATCAAGCTAATGATCCCAATATCCAAATTAGAGCTTTTTCCACCATAATTCCATATCAAAACCCTCCCCCATCAATAATTACCTGCTAAATTATAATCTACGGATCTAAAAACGCATTCGGGTAGTTAAACCTTACTTTTAGTCTTAAGAATTGTGAAAACCCATCAAGAAACCACATAGGGTAGTCTCTTAGCTCTTAAAGTAAAAAAGTACAAAATAAAATATTTTTGGGGTTGCTTTTGCACTTAAATTGTGTCTATCTAGCCACATCAATATGCACCCCACTATAGCGGCCCCGCCCTGGGGGCACAAAATCTCGTTGTAGTGGCATGCACAAAACAGAAAGCTATTTAACGAATTTTCAAACCCTCATTTCACAACACACCTTTGTCTCATTACCCTAAGAAACTACCCTCTCACGCAAAAATCAATTTCGGGAGTTCTATTCAACCGAATTCAATTCCATCAAGTCATATTAGTTACTTAACGTCTAAGCTACTCACTAGCATGATCAAATTCATGATGAGATCTCCAATTTATTACCAGATTTCCTTCGACCTTACAGACTGCGGTTTCGTCCAAAACGAAACTAGGTTGGGAAATTGTTAGTTACTACCAAAAAGTATTTCGGCCAAAAATTGACCCCTGTTGGCTTTTTTATAATAACGGTAACCGATCGTTTCATGAGCTTATGAACTTGAATGATGTACACCATTTAAGTACAATTTTTTCCTTAAATATTCATACATGAATTTTAGGATGTGCATGACACTAATGAGGATTACCATAAGTGTGTCAAAATATTTTATCTTTATGTATAACATATCTTTTACAAAATAGTATTACTCAATTAATATTTGAGTGAGGCTATCATAGAAGATGTAATTTTACCTGAAAAGTGTACTTTGTTGTTATCATATGATGGTTATGTATACTACAGTAGAATAATTTAATTTTGATGTATGAATAAAAACACATATGGTGAAAAATATTTCATTTCACTAAGTTTCTACCTTATCTTTGTGGAAATTTTAGTCTTCTCCTTTTTTATGGCACATACATATCATATAGTTGTTTTCTAATGAAAGTATTTATTATCATAGAATTTGTTCATGATATATAATATTAATATATTTGAATAATAAAAGTCAATAGATGAATAAAATTTAAAGTAGTATTTATAGAATCATTAATTTATTTTTAGATCAGTTTATGATCAATTCTATTTTTTTTATCTAGCTATCTCTATTATATATATATTATTATATATATATATTATCTATATATATACACAACAGAGAGTACGAGTTTATCTTGTGATAAAATAAAATTATATGGACTGATACATATGCCCTGAATAAGGAACGCGAAAATGTATATTCATGCTATATTAACTCTAGTGTTCCATTTCATTTAAATCTCTTGCTACTAACCTTTTACTTTCTCCATTCATTTGAACGTACATATCCATTAAAAATACTTGTTATCATGGATATGTTATCATATTATAAGTAAAAGTGAAATCTATTTTTGAAATAGTGAATTTAACATCAAAGCTAATAATTCAATGGATTACGTTTAACGAAAAAGAATAAACATATAAAATGAAGAAGTATCTTACCTAAATTATATGCCTTTTTTCATATCTTCTTTATATTATTGTCTCTTCTGCAACTTTTCATCATTGTTAACTCATGATAATGGTAAGAGAAAAAAATGAGTCTGAATTAATGAATGATTTGCTATAATTTTTTCATGAACTCTTTCTGATGAGGTACCTTGAATTTCGTTGATTTTCACACTTGATAATTTTTGCAAGTAACACGTTAAGATTTTTTTAAGAAGAAGAAGAGTAGACGATTTAAACAAATTTTAGGTTATAAGTGCGAGGAAACCCATCAATTTGCAGATACAAAATAGTAGTATGGTATTAATTGTACCTTATGACGAAAAGTAACAACCTTCTGAAAAAGTCACTGCTTATTTGAAAAGTCACAACTCTTTGGAAAAGGCACAACTCATTAGAAAAATCACAACCCTTAGAAATGTCACAATCCTTCAAAAATATCAGAACCTTTCGAAAAAGTCACAACTCATTGGAAAAGTCACAACCCTTTTGAAAGTCACAACCCATTGAAAAATCACAATTCTTTAAATTTGGAATGGTATTTACTTTCAATATAATAAAATTAATAAATAAAATAAATTGATTATTTTTAGTTGATTTATTATAGTAATTCAATATTCAAGTTTGAGAGTTCAAGCTATTAAAGAAGTATAGATATACTGATATAGCTGTGGTATATTTCACTAATTATTGTATTACACTAATTAGTGACATGTCAAACAACCATTTAATATTGACATGTGTAATTTTCAGATAACATTATTAAAAATTTATTTAGTATGTAAAATAAAATTATTATTCTACAAAAATTAATCTAACCTCTCTCCCCTTCCCCCAAGTAGTTGTCTTTTCTACTACACCCAACATTTTTTTAAAATTTTTTTAACAGAGAAGGGTCTAAAATGAGCTTTAAGTATTTGAATAGGTATAACATTATCCTTCATCTACCTATCGGCCCTAAAATACCCCTGACGTCCACCTTTCAACTAAAAAATTCCCATGATATTAATCATTTGACTCATATTTGCCCTTATTTTTAATGTATCACTTAAAGTAAAATTATCAAATATTTATTTATTATATTGCTTGATGTGATTGGTCTAAATTTAAATCCTTATAAAAAATATAATGTCACGACCGATCCCACTGGTTCGTGTGGGCACCTATATACTACCACCTAAGTAGGAGAACCCCCATATCCCGACCACTGAGATCATGTGAAAATTTAAAGAAAATAGAGATAATTGCAATAATATAATTTTATAAATAATATCTTTATACAGACCTTTATTTAATACTTATTAAAAAATTTAACAACTCCCATAGATCTAGTCTAAACACGTATAAGAGCTACTAAAAGCACAACAAAATAGGATAAATAAAAGGCACAACTCCCACCTATGCGGAACAAAGAATGGAAGTGGTTGGAGAAGTTCTTTGCCTTCACCTATGAAAAAATACCAACCTGCATCAAGACTATGTCTAAAATACATAACAAGAGTAGTATCAGTACAAATACACGTACTCCTAGGCATCATCGGTCAACCTGATGCCGACCACATCGCATATAAAATCAACTAGTATGATCATGAATTAAGACACTCGCTTCTCCAACTTTTCAAACAACTCACTCACCATGTTGTTGATCATAGCCTAACCATTCTAATTCATTAATGAACCCTAATTTCACCCACAAGAACTCTCACTAACCGATCCCTTCCTACTCTTACCTCCTTGTCACATTACTCAACCATGGTCACATAGTACACTACATAAAACTTCCTTACCAATAAAACCATTTGTTTTCCCAAGGTAAAATCTACCTAAGCATATTTCATCACATACGCTACCTATACTTCTCTCAGTTACAACACACATCAGACCTTGATATGCATCACTCGCCCCTTAAACCCTTCTCCCTTCCACTATACCCCACAAGTTTTCTCAACGCAAGGACAATCAAATATAAGTCATCATAACCTATACCAACTAAGTGCAAAATATCCAAGTCAACACAACAATATCATGATATGTATATATGCAAAATTAATAATAACATTGACATGAAGAACAACAATGTATTTCACATTCCTCAAGATACTCAATTATTTCAAGTAGTTGGTCCTCTCATGGAATTCAAACCATAACTAATAGCACACCGGAATGTGTTACTCGATCTAATAGTTATGACGAAATGTGGCAATCTGATTCCATTTTTAAGCCAAAATGTGGCAGTCCGATCAAAGTTAGTTGTGCTGGAACATGGCAATCCGATGCAAGTTAGATATGCAAAAACGTGGCAATCCGATCCATCAACACACCACAGTCACAAACCCAAGTATACTCTCAAGTCATATAATCAAAAAATATTCATGGCATATAGTCATTAATCTATCTCATTTACAACAAGTGTGATCAATAATGCAACGTTCATGTACACACATGTATCACAATGAAACAAGACATACATACATCACACAATCATAGAATCACAATCATCACCTACAATAGATCATTCATCATTCACCTCTTGGAAACCCTGATTCGACCATACTCAGCCCGAAATTCATTTTTTAAGGCTTCTTCTAGGGTTTGAATCATAGATCATTCAGTGCATGAAGGCCTACACATAATCTTACCATCGATATACATATATTATTTAGTGAGCATAAATTTAAACTACTCAATTCATAAAACCTAAAATAATTTGGTGCCAAGCAGTTGCACAAAGTTTTTAACTTCATTTCCGGTTTTTCGGGCTCGCGACGGTGAATTTTGCCAACAATCTGCAAGATCTCACCATCCTCACGCAAAAAATCTGCTTCTCCTTCTTTCCCAATATTATAGTAGTCTGAGGTTTCTAGGGTGTTTTATGACTTATTTAAGTATTTTAGGAAGATAGAGAAAGTAGAATTTCATGTAATTTACATGCTGCCTCCCTATACCGCCCTAGCGGCAACTACCCAATCTAGCAAAACAAGGCCCAAATGTTTCTTAGATTTTGTGTCTCCTATGTAACGACGCTTTAGGTCGTTTCAATAACTAATTTAACCTTTGTTCAACCCCGAATGACCAGTGAATATTTAATCACGCACCTGACCTTGCAATACTTTTTACTAACCAGTTGGTCCATTACGACAGCCCTCCCTCTATGGCGGGGCCGCTGTGGCGAGATATCTCCCATGTGGCAGGAGATCAAAGATAGAAAAAGGGTAAGTGGGGAATTATTTTCCTCATTCTTTATTTTTCAAACTCAAAACTACCCCAAAACTCTCTCGACTTGATCATTTTGAATGTCAAATCAAAGGTAATTGTTGCATTCCTCGAACACTTTATTTCCATACTTAATTCACAATGATTGTATGACCCATGTTTAATCAGTTAGAAACGAGTATGGGGGTGTCTAAAAAATGAAGTAGGTTGCTTTATTGGTTACAAAACCATAAAAATGTCACTTCCCTTACGTCCCCAACATTCCCACAATGTCCTGAGTGTAAGGATTTCGTAAAAATACAGTTAAATCGATACAAAAACAAGTGGCGCATGTTGAAAGATTCTCTTGTCATAATATCAAATTTGGAACTTTATTAAAGTTTTATTTGTTAAAATGATAGCATATTTAGGTTCTAGCTAGGATAGTTATAATACTCTGATCTACTAAAATTTTGTCGAACATGGGGCTTTTGGAACGAAAAGGCGCCCTTGTTGCGCCAGATGTTCATCCTAAACGAAAGTTACTCTGGTGGCCAATATTCCGCTATGGTGGCCTTCATAATCCCACCAAAGCGGGATTTTGGCCGCTGTGGCAGGATGCGCTAGACCAGTGATATATACCCTTAACAAAAAATAATCCCTTTTAGATTTTAGCCTCTTTTGACAATATTATAGAGTTCTAATTTAAATTATACTTATTGCATGTCACGACCCGAGCCTACATCCTGAACGTGGCCAACAATTGAGAACCATTGTTGGTTCTCAAGAGAACCTCATCCTGGGTAACTACAATCGTAAGACTAACTCAAGCATACAAAGCTTAAAAAGTGAATAAAATTCATGAAACTTATTACAAATCAATAACTGGAATGCCCATGGATATGAATTCATTGAATTACTTTAGGAGTGCTTGAATTGTCATTTCATTATTTTGGCTATATGTGATTGGCATAAGATTAGAATTGGCATAACCAATTGGGTATAGATTACATAATCATGTTTATTGGCATAAGCCAAAGTTTGATTCATTCATACTTAAAGTATTATACCTTATTCATTATTCAATCTTTTAATAATTTAAAGATTACATTATAGCCAATTTCATTCATTATTCTTAGACAATGTATTGTTAGCCATTTTATTGTCATAAGGCAAACATGCACTCCAACGTGATTTCATGGAGATCTTTTAAAACAATCTTATATTATGATTTTAGGCATAACGTTATTAGCCATTTTGGACAGCGGCATATTAACACTGTAATGAACATAACATCTTCATAAATAACGGCAATAGTAAGTATGCATTGAGACATCACACATAAAACTTAACGTTTTCAAGCATCATCTAGCATGTCATTCTTTAATTCACTTAAGAACACTTATCGTCATACAAATACAATTCATAGGTTCAGTCAACATTATTTAAAAATAAAGCTCGGAATAAAATAAATTATTCTACTCACCATAAAATAGGCAACTAATGTCTTTTAAAAATTCAATAAATAGATGAACAGCCTTCTGAAATTTTACTATCTATATATGACGCCTCTAAATGACAAAGATGACAAGAACCATGACATCCTAACAAAACTAAAAAGTAAATGGAATCCTCCAGAATCAAGGAGGCTCACCACAGCTAACTCTTACTCTATGTGGTATCAATGAAGCTACTGTTGATGATCTCAAATTCCTAAATCTGCATCATGAAAGGATGAAAGACAAATGACTTACTACGTGAAATGTACGAGCACATAAGCGTTATTATAAAGCATAACATAAGCTTGAAAGTTGATTAAAAAAAAGGAAACATACTTACCACGTGTCAAACTTACTTAACTCAAGGAATACTCAGGATACTCAACACTACTCAATTTACTTAACTCAAAAGTACTCAAGGATAAGACACTTAACTCAGATGTAAGATATGATACTCTCCTCTTGGTACTCAACTCTAGAAAACATTTCATTATAATGAAACAATACACATGCAACATATGAAAGACTTTTAAAATAGCAGAAACAAACTCAGTGTATTGAAGAATACAATAACAACTCAATTTATATGTAATAAAATATGATACACATTTCATTATAACAAAACAATACACATGAGATTTATGGAAGGTTTTAAAATAGTAAAAACAAACTCACTGTATTGAAGAACACAATAACAACTCAATTTATAAAAAACAAAATATAATATAACAATGTGTGAGTTTTTGTACCCGACAACAACCACTATGAGCCTTAGTGAATATACAATGTCTTGCCCACGCTACCAGAGCTATCCTATACTTTATCGTCATATAGGAAGCCTTAACTAAGTGTATCCACTAGTCTATGCTAAAAAGTACTTAAGGAATCATCTGAAATGTATGATCTTTTACCATGATGGCTACATGGTTTATGGAGACTTGAGTTATCTGAACCCGCGTCCCCAAATCAGTGATCAATACTACTCTTTAAATGAACATAGCTCATATGTTTTTAAAACAAAAATCTTTCTTTGGTTTGCGATATTCACTGAAAACTTAGCTTAAAAGCTCTCTTGGAATCAATGTTCCTTTTCTTGCTCAAACGTGAAAATATTTTAAACTCTTTGGGTATATAGTCCTCATATACTTCTTTGAAGAAAATGAATTCAATGTTTACTCTTTACTCAACTCAATGCTTAATTCTTAAAAAATAGTTAAAACATTTTCAAAGACATCTTAAAATATGGTTCGTGCGGAATTATGGACGTGAACGACTCAACGCAAGGCTTTCAAAACCCATAAATAGAATAAATACTTGGAACTCAAGAACTTCATTGATACAAATTATTTCAAGAATGATCAACCATAGGTTTCATTTGGAATTATGAGTATGAACTACTCAACTCAAGGACTCAATGATACTTCTCATCTCATGATTGTTTGACTTATAGGTTTCATGTGAAATTATAGGCATGAACTATTCAACTCAACAACTTCATGAGTTACATGTAATAGTCCCATTATTAGAAATATTATCTCAAAGGGAATTACGAATTCAATACTCAAGACTTAGAACATGAAGATACCACTCCTCTCAATGATACTCAATTTGTGGAGTTCATGAGGAATTTGTGGGCATGAATGACTCAAGTCAAAGATCTACATAACTACATAGAACTCATGTACACGAATCTTTGCATTCACTTACTTACTTCCTCAAAACATAGTTCTAATCACTTATGGATCTCAAAGAATTCACAATTGAGCTTAAAGGCTTTCTTGAACTATTCTTTTTAACCTCTCCTTGAATGGTGACTTATGTTTTAAGAATTTTTGAATTCATGAATGGAGGATCTCAACTATTGACAAGGTAACTGATAATATCTCTCACCTCATACTCACTTTCTCGAGTCATGAAAGAAGTTACTAGAAGTTGTAAAAGACTCCTCAAAATATCTCACAGGGACTTTCTCAAAATGTTTGAAAGAATTCTCAAAACTTAAACTCTTAACTCTACCTTGAATTTGACTTATGAATGATTTATGGGTGATTAGAAGTAGTTTAGAACCAAAGGGAAGTAAAGGTACCCTTTGGAAGAACTCAAATGGATGAAATGATGAAGAACGGGTGGGGGCAGGTTACCCTAGCCTTTGAGTGGCGTGAGGCGCTAGCCCTTAACGTTCAGAGTAGTGGTTGGGGTGCTCTTACTCGTTTTCTTACCATAGATCACGTAGAATCAAACGGTTTCTTCCCAATCACTTGAATTTGATTATTTTAACATAATTGTACTCTAATGTACTGAAAACAACACTCAAATCACTAAATTTCAACTCAAAAACCTCAAAACCCCACATCAAAGATTTGGAGTATGAACTTCAATAACCGAAAAGAATCACCAAAAGAACTCTAATGTTTTCAACTGAAGATGAAATTTTTTTCGCTTAAAATAACATGATTGGGGTGCGGGTAACTTAAGGACACCTAACTACGGAAGCTTACAATACCTCCAGTGATCAATCTCTGATGAAATAGGCAACAACACGCAAGAATCTCGACAACACTTGATCCTCTCTCGCATTTTTCGCTTGTTTCTTCTTGAACTCTAACTAAAACTCCCGGCGTCTATAGGATTCTAAACCATGAACCTAATAGATAAACCCTAAAACATTACTAAATGAAATTAAATATTCTTGTGGGGTCTGGAAAGACCAAAAATACCCTCCACATATTTTTCAAGCTGAGTGTTTTCATAACAAGACAACATTACTTCAAAAGGCCATATCTTACTCTTCCAAATTCAAAACTTAGCAAACTCGATTGAGTTGGAAAGATAATTCAATGATATTTCCTAAGGTATCTTGTAGCACACCTAAATAATCCTGTTATAGGAGTTATGATTGTTTGAAGGTGACCCAAAACTAATACTTAAAAGGATTTTTCAAGTCTTAACTCAATAATTTTTTGGGGTGTTACATTATTTCCCCCTTGGGATGATTCATCCTCTAATGATGGTTAGACTGGGTATGCAACGGGATTACTCTTACTAATGTTTGAGACTAATGGTATAATCTCACGATGTTCAAGCTTAACCCAAATCCTTAATCTATACAATTCTACAGAAAATATTGTCCCAAAACTATTAGTCTTTACCACCACATAATACTCTAACAACTCCATTAGTAAAAGGACCTCTAAAAAGATATTCCCAAACTCTTTGGAAATCATTACTATCTTACTCAAAAAAACTTGACTTAATTTCTCATCTTATAATTTCCCCCTTAGGTCTAAAGCTAATATTTCAAAGCTATAAACCTATTCCACACTCCAAGAAAAGAAGTCATTTCCCAACAATTTTTTTTTGTTGCCATAAATTGAATATGTTGCTGAAAGTACTTTTGGGAATAATAAAAAGTTGTTGCAATAAACGCTGATGCGAGAAGCTTTTGCAACAACATAATATGTTGTTGCTAAAAGCTAATTTAACACACCAAAAAAAGTTGTTGTCTTACATTTGTAAAATTGTGGCTTACAAAAAATTCTGCAACAATATCTAATGTTGTCATTTTTTTTTTACCAACAGTATTAGATTTTGCAAAAAAAAAAAAAAAAGTAGTTAGCAATTTGTCTGGAAAGTTTTTAGCAACAATAATTTTTATTACTATATATCAAATACTTTTTCATACACCTATAGCAACAATTTATGATAGTTGCTACATATGCAATACACATTTCTTTTTGTGAAAAGTACCATAAATATCTGAATTAAAAACTACTATATAATAGCAAAGGACCATACACCAGATTGAATGCACATGATTGATGTCTTTCCTTGAAAAAAAATATAAGGTTCATTATATTTTAATCATTCTAGTAATTTTTAAATAACCTTCTTCTAGCAGTACTTGTGTTGCAGGAGAGTTGAATTATGCATTTTCATCCTGCAAATAAAAGACAAATATAAATATATTTTGATAAAGGAAATTATAAAATACACAAATATGAATTTGAAAGGCAGAAAAAAATCACAGAATACTATACTCAACAAAAGACTTCACCATACTCGGTCCGGCTCTACTTTGAGGGAAGCTTTTAACACAAAACTAAATAATCTTAATTATAAGCATAACTTTCAAAGTTAGCTCTAATAAATATGAACATCCCAAACTATTAAGTGTCACAACAAGTAAAATAAGAAATTACTCGAAAAAATTGACTGATCCAACCAAAAAGAATCCATCATGAACACCCAAAAAGTCACATTTTTTTATAAAAGTCGCAACTCTTGATAAAAGTTCACAACTCTTCATTAAAGTCACTTCTTCTCATAATAGTCACATCTTTTGAACAGTTGCGACTTTTATGAAAAGTTGCGACTTTTATGAAAATTTGTGACTTTAATAAAAACTTGTGACTTTAATGAAAGTTGTGAACTTTCTGAAGGGTTTCAACTTTTCCAAATAGTTGTAACATTTCTGATAAAGACACAATAAACATTTTTGTTGCCTCTATATAGAGGGAGTTCCTCTCATTAATAATAAAAATTATGATCTTCTTCTTCTACTTCCACAAAATTAAATATTTGTATACTTTGCTCCTATTGAGTAACATATATTTTTGTATCAATAAGTTGATGTGGATGTAATTCTTTGAACCTTTGGTACAGGAGGAAAAGAGTTTTCATAAGGGAACATTGTGTATTCAGTAAACTCGATTTTTTTCTTTCTACTTTATTCTATTTTTACATATCGTGGTATGTGTTTTTTGCATGGTATGTGTTTTTGCACTCATTAATTTATGCTTAGGATATTAATTGTTGTTTTTGAGTACATGTTTAAAACTTTGTTGTTTATGTTTCTGAAAAGTTATTGTGTCCAGTTAAATTGAAAATATACATATATTGTACCTATATTCATTGTGCAGATAATAATTATTGTACTCAGTTCTAAGAATTCATGTTTTCATATTCTATATTAAATAATATAACTTAAAACTACTATATATAAGCTTATATATTATCTATTTTTACATATATATGAAATTTCTCACTTATCAATTGAAGAAATTCATTGTACAAGTTCAAAAGTTATAATGGTCTTCATGTTTAAGCATAATTTCTTTATTGAATATGTTATTAAATTTTTGGATTTTCTCCTAAGGAATATATCACAATTGTATAATCTATGCAACTTAAATGTTACTTTTATCATGAAATGCCTTGAATATGTATTCTTATTTTCTTTTTTATTTTCCTTATATTGTTGATTAAACAAGCAATGATTTATCATTCCTGAATAATTCATTTATTAGAGGTTCTTGACTTATGTGATAATGACAAATAATAAAAATTATGTTGCAATATTGCTATTACTTTTTTAAGAAGCTATTTTTCCATTATTTTTAATGTATGGGTATTAGTAAAAAATTATTTGCAAGTTCAATGCAATTATTATTTATGACAGTACGAAGCACGGACAAATTAGCTAGTGTAAACTATAAATAAATATCTTGACATTCACCAAATGAGATATTAGCGCCATTATGCTTTCTTTTAAAACTTTTTGGTAATGCAATAAACAATACACATTTCTTGTTGAGTAGGGATACTAATTTTATGATCGAGTCGCTCAACCGCTTCGCCTAGCTCAGAGAGCAAACCAATCAATTCTGGCACGGAACGACAACAACATCCACAAAAATAATGGTTAATTAACAAAGTGCATTACATGCAAAGAAGAAGAAAAAACATATGGAGATAATTAAATGTTGATTAAAATCATTGCAACAGTGATTCAGAAAATAAGAACACGAAAAACCATACAAAACAGCATCTTGAGGTGCAGTAAACAGATCAAAAACAAAATGGGACATTAAATTCATTGTATCGATGTGACGCCCTTCGAAAAATCAAAATGAAAACTAATAGATCCCTCAGAAAGTGATGCTCAAAATTTAAACATAGAAACATTTACATAATATGGTATGAGGCTCACTATGACGATGCTTATATAATCAGCAAAAAATATGAAACTCATAAATCTTACTGTTGGAGACTGATTCAACCAATTAATAGTGTACAATGATCAACACTATCAGTGGAATGGAGAGGAGCAGGAATTGAAAAGCCAATGCGTTAGGAGATTACCTGATGAACAGAAAAGACTCTCGATCTAGTAAATTATTAAAATTTTACACTCATGTCTTATCTAACCTGTATTTACAATACGATAAAATTGTTAAGTTAAACATTTAAAAAATCACAAAATAACCACAAAAATCACAATGCACTTCTTAAGATTTTGTTTACAAGGAAGTCATGTTATTAGTAGTATAAAACAACCAACACGTGGGAATTAGGATTGCCTTTCAAAAATAAAGCCACGGCTCTCTATTCTCCAAAATATGTTCTCAATAATTTAATCGTAAACATCCGTCAATAGGAAAAGAAGTCTGCATTAACATAATAGAAATTGACCCCTATAACCAGCAATACGTGAACCTTTCCATCCAAGGTGAAATCCTTACCAGCAAGCCTTCAATTTCGAAGAGGACAAACAAAGAAAATGTTGAAACAAGTGGAAGGTGTTTCCGAAGTAGACTAGTTGAGAAAATGATGAAATTAATTAGTTTGAATAGAGAAAATGAGTTCAGCAGTTGAAAAGAGAAAATGAGGAATCCTAGAGCTTCAAACGAAAAGAGGGAAAACTGCACGAAAAAGAGAGGAATATTTTATAATTTACGTACATATTTTTTGGTCACAAACTAAATAGTTTGTTGATAAAAAAAAATAAAAATTTTGAAAAACTAATGATTCTTTTCCAACAATGAAAATATATTGCCAATTCATTTTTCATTCTAAGTTTATTTATTAATCGTCAACAATGGCTACAAGAATTTCTTCCAATAAAAAATAAATTGTGGCGGAAAGTTTGTCTAATTCCAATTATTGAATCAAGCTGTTGTTATTAATATCATAATCAAATGTTTAAATAACGACAATGCATATACTGACTAAGTCACTTGACGCAGGAAAGGAACGAGATACATCACAAAAGTACAAGCTGTCACAATGAAGGATGCATACTGGATGATTGTAGGAATCATGTTAATTATGAGCAAATCTAGTTAAGACAGGAAAAGAAATATTTGATCACTCAGATCAAATCTCGCAGCTTAAAATTTTTAAGGAAGACATACAAGGAAAAATCTCTCCAGTAAATCAAGAAGGACGAGACAATAAAATCAAGGGACAATTCAAGAGGAAATATTGGACCAACAATCAAAGATCACAATTAGGAGAGATCAAATCAAGAGATGAAGATCAAGCCAATATTCAAGATCATCCCACAAGGAAAGTATTGATTTTTCATGCACATATTTGATATGGACATGACACAACAAATCAATCACGAATAAATCAAGGATAAGATAAATAATCCTTAATTCAAACACCCTTGGAATTCTGATAAAGAGCACAACCTATATAAACCTCCTCAACCCTTGGTGTGAAATACACAACTTCACAGGAACTTATTTGTAATCTTCTTTCATCTTTGAAAAAAGTTTTGTACACGAGAGTGAATAATTCTAAAAGAAAGAAGAAGGAAAGATTCCAAGGGTAGGTTATTCAAGTAGAGGTAGTGTCAACAATAGATATTCACTTTTGCATATTAGAAAGGATTTGAAGGCTTGCTTTATACTTTATGTGTTTGTTTACTTTAAGCATATTACCTTGCTTTATAATGTAGAACTAACTTGCAGGTGAGTCGAATACTCCTCACATGAAGTTGACTGGACAAATTTTTAATCCACACCCCCTCTTTACTTACAATTGTATCAGAGCAGGACTCACTACTTCAATGCTTAACCACACTTGAGAAAAGATCCAAAATGACACACTATCAAATCCCTGGAGCTTTACTTCAAGATGGAAAATCTTCACACTGACCATTATACTTCTATGGAAAATATTACTCTTACTGGAAAAAAAGATTTAGAATATTCATCTTCTCAACTGCTCATCAAGCATGGACAGTGATCAATAAGGTCCCAAAGCCTATATCCTGGACTAACTGAAAAAGATGGCACCGAAAAACCATTTGATTCCGAATCTTTTGACTTTACTAAAGAACAAGAAGAGGTAATCTGAACTAATGCTAGAGCAATAATTTTGTTATATTATGCAGTGAGTGGAGAAGAGTACCACAACATATTAATATGTGAAACTGCAAAATAAATATGGGATAAACTAGAAGTGATATATGAGGGATCACCAAAGTACAGGATTCTCGGATCAGTTCACTTGTCAATGAGTATGCGCTTTTCAAAATGGATGAAGATGAAAACGTTGAATGTATGTTCTCAAGACTAAGCAAAATTGTCTGCGAACTCAAAACTCTTGGAATGATGTATTCGAGTGCACTACAAGTCATGAAACCCGTGAGAAGTCTTTCCAAGGCTTGGGAAACTAAGGCTCCCATTCTTGAGGATGGAGGTCTACAAAAAATTACATATGATGAACTTCAAGGGAATTCAATAGCCTACGACTAGAATCACATCAACAGGTACAAGAAAGATAATACCTTGGCAAGTATTTTACCTTCCTTCGGTATAGAGTTCCATGACACCGAATTCCACATTAGTTTATGTGGTTTATGTCGGTTAAGGAAAGATGTTTCCAAAAGGTAAAACGAACTAAAGAAATGAACTCTAACTAGGATGACCTAAAGGGTTTAGCTTAGTCTAGGTAGGAGTATGGGACTCTACCTAAACATTGCACTAGTTAGCCTTGAAAGAAGTCTTAGGAGTATGTTATTACATATGAATATGCTTATAATTGTACATGTCATGTATATGATGATCTTGCACATTGATGATACTACATGATGATTAATTTGACTTATGAACATGTGTTTGTCTCTATTTCTAAATTATGATAATATGTACTCTTAAATGAAGGTTTGTTTGTTGGGAGAACATATAGTCATGGTTCTTATTGGGTTTTACTTGATTGAGTAGGTTATGGGACATTTCTTCTTGGTCATGAACTTGTTTGAATTAATGGAGGGTTTAATTTTCTTCTTTGTTATGTTGTAATGAACTCTTATACATGTTTATGGCTATTATAACTTTATGATAGAGTTGCTTTGACTACGTGTTCAATTATGTGATATGCATGTTGACTAGACTAGACTTAGCATTGTTGGTCGTGTGATGTACATGCTTTTGGCTTAATTAATATGTCTTAATGATTGGTATGGTCTTCTTGAATGTGCATAAGATTTTTCAAAGTAAATTGCATACTTTAATGAATTGTCCCTTTTTAGCATGATTTCATGATATGTGTGCATATGGTCTCATACTTAGTCCAAGTGGTGTACTAACCCCATTTTCTCCCTTTTCCCCAACATTTTAGGTTCCGGTCGTTGAAGTCCTTTGAGACAACTTTGAAGAAGACTTGGAATTCAAAATCATCCAAGTTGGGTAGGTCCTTACTTTCTGAGGGCAATGTGAATATCAAGCTTATGAATTTGTTCTAGTTTTAAAACCTCTATGTTCTTTCCTTTTCATTTGAGTACTAATCACTGTATAGCTCTTCCTCGCCATTCACCTCGTGGCTCTATTTAAACATTGTCATTGATTTCTACTCAAGTACTTTTTATCACACTGAGTTCCACGATATTGGAGCATTTACAACTTGAATAATCTAAACCATTTGGCCAATACATAGCACATAATAAGGTTCATATACATACTTACAATACATGTAATCGCATCATCACATTCAACTAGTTAGACTTTATATTCACAATTAATTTAACCAACAAGGAGCAAGTATCCACAGATTCCAAGACATAATGCACAGTCAAATTAAACTTATTAGTTAGTTTGTTCTAGAGAAAACCACTATTGGTCATCCATGCCTTTTTCATCCCCTAGGCTAGATACCAATTGAAACCTTCCCAGTTTCAATTAACCTTTGGTGTCCCTTGAGTCATATCAAGGACATCTAGTGCACTTCATAAAGATAATAATTACAATCGAGAGATACCAATTGGGATTAACTCATACCACAAGCGACACTTTGCACGAAGGGAGATAATGAGTGGAATAATTTTCTAGAATACTTCCTGGATTTTTATGGATTAGATGTGGACGTCAACACACCAATTCGCAAGATTCTAGTCCCCATTTCGCTCTTCTACTAAGAGATCGATAAACCTAGGCTCTTATACCAATTTTTCACGACCCATCCAATCGGGTCATGCAGGCACCTCCATATTACCACCTTGATTAGCTCTCATATCTCAACTATTTAAATCATGCGGAATTCAAAGAAAACTGAGATAATTTTAATAATATGATTTTACAAATAATATTTTTAAACACACCTTTAGTTAAAAGTAGTAAGGAAATTTTACAACTCCCATGGATCTAGTCTAAACAGGTATAAAGCTACAAAGAGCACACCTAGAAAGAATAAATTAAAGACACAACTCTCACCATGTGGAAGGAAGAATGGACGTTGTAGGAGAATTTCTTCCTATTCACCTCAAGAACATCACCAACATGCATCAAGACTATGTCAAAAATACATAGCAAGAGTAGTATCACTACAAACACACTTACATATAAGTATCATCGGTCAACTCGACACCCACCACCTAACATACAAAACAAACTAGAAAGATCAAACATTAAATACTTGTTTCTCCACCTTCTCAAACAACTCACTCACCGGGTTCTTGATCATTCCTAACCATTCTAACACATTAATGAACCCCCAATTCCACCAACAAGCACTCCAACTAAATGATCATTTCATACTCTTACCTCCTCATCACATTACTCAACCATGGTCACGTAATACACTACATCAAACTTCCTTACCACTAAACCCATCTATTTTCCCAAGTTGAATTCCACCTAAGCATATCTCATCACATACACTACCTCTACTTCTCTCCATTACAATGCACGACAACCCTCTCTATCCATCACTCGCCCCTTGAACCCTTTGCCCTTCAACTATACTGCAGAAGTTCGCTCAATGCAAGGACAATCAAATATAAGATGTTCATAACCTATACCCACTAAATCTAACATATGCAAGTTAACACAACAATATCATAACATGTATATATAGAACATATACAAAACATTGACTTGAAGAACAAAAAATGTATTTCACATTCCTCAAGCTACAAAATTATATTAAGTAGTTGGTCATCTCATGGAACCCAAACCAAAATTGTTAGCATATCGAAACATGGTACCCGATCCCGTAGTTATGCCTAAACGTGGCAATCTGATCCCATATTTATCCCACGATGTGGCAATTCGATCTATGTTAGTAATACTAAAATGTGGTAATCCTATCCAAGTTGGTTATGTCGGAATGTAGAAATCCGATCTATCAACACACCAGTATCACACACAAGTATACTCTCAATTTATACAATCAAGAAATGATTCATGGAATATAGTCAATGATTTATATCATTTACAACAATTTTGATCAATAATGCATAGTTCATATACACACAAGAATCACGATGAACCAATACATACATATATTAGACAACCATAAAATCACAAACATCACCTACAATGGATCATGCATCATACACCTCATGCAAACCCTAATTTTACCGTACTTATCCCTAAATTCATCTTCTGTGACTTCTTTCAAGGGTTTGAATAATTGATCATCCGGTGCACGAAGGTATATGCATAATACTACCATCGATTTACATATATTACAGTGAGCACAAATTTAAACTACTCAATTCATAAAACCTAGCCTACCTGGGCGTCAAGCAATTGCATGGAGCTTTTGATTTAATTTCTGGTTATTCAGGCTCGTGATGGTAATTTTGGTAAAGAATCTGCAACATCTCACCATCCTCACGCTAGAAATCTCCTTCTCCTTCCTTCCCAAGTCTGTAGAAGCCTGTTTGTGGTTTCTAGGGTGTTTTACAAGTTATCTAGGTATGTTAGGAATATGGAGAAAATAACATTTCTCGTAATTTATATTTTGCCTCGCTTTTCCTGCCCTTACGCTGCCATCCTAGCGGCAACTACCCCGCTCTGGGCGACAAGGCCCAAACTTTTCCCTGATTTTGTTTCTCCTAAATAACGACGTTTTGGGTCGTTACAAATAAAAAAATGATATGTTTAAAAAAATCTATTTTTGTATAAAAACTACTTATGATTCATATTTTAACCCGATAAACTTGAAATTAGTACTGAAAAAAGAATTAATTTCATGATATCATCGTATTGGCTTATTTTGAATTGACCCAATTTATTGTAATGTAACCCAACTCATAAATGGGGATCAAACTAAAATTCATACTTACTCCAACTGACTTTTCATCTAAAGAAATTACAATTTTCATTAATATAAAATTTTCTCTCAATTATCCAAATGTCTTATTTATTTTCTCTTTTATTCCTTTTTGTAATATTTTATTCTTATTTAGGATATCTGGGACTTAAAGGTGATATGAACTAACATATTTATGTTATTTTAATTAGTATTATGGTCATGATGGGATAAGAGTGGGGATAAGAGAAATGATTTTTGTTTATTTTCAATTTTGGGTACACAGAAAAGAAAAAATGTAATATATGTACATATTTGCTTAATTAAGTAATATTTTATTTAACTAATTATTTTTATATGAATGCATCATTATTTTCCTCATTTTTTTCTCTCTTCTCTCTTGTTTGTTATACAGTAAAGAAAAATTCAAAATGGTGGACAAGATCCAAATATAAAAAAATGGAAGAGATAGGAAGTGAAGGGTCGGGGAGGGAGGAGTGTAGGGAGTAGATGCCTAAAATATCCTTAAACTATGAGATTTAGTACAATATTACACTCCATCCAGCTAATCAGTGTGATCCTTTAGACATAAGAGTATTTTTGAGCCGAAATATGGACGTCAAGGGTATTTTATTGCCGATAGGTGGATGAACGATAATTTTGTACTTATTCAAATACTTGAGGGACATTTTAGTCCCTTATCCATGTTTTTAATCTACTTTTTCTAATTGTTTAGGATCTCTCTTTTTTCTTTCTATTTTAGTGGGGTTTGAAAGAAAAAGAGAGGAAGGGGAGGGAGGGAGATAAAGAAAGAAAGAAAGAAAAAATATATTATATGAGTGTTGGTATGCATTTTTCCCGAAGAAAAAGGTGGAGAGCGATAATGGTACCTTACCCTCCTTTCCCATGAAAAATCGTATTTTTCATTACACTCAAAATCACATTTGTACTTTTTTTTTTGACATTAATTGTTTTCTTTTACTATGTTTCATATTTATTTTTTTACTTTCTTTAGTGTTGTTTTGTGGGAAGAAAAGAGGGAGAGGAAGAAAAAAAGAGAGATGAAAGATGAAATATGAGTGATAGTATTCATTTTTCCAGCAAAAAAGGTTGAGGGAGGTGATTGTTGATCTACAGAAGTAATACAATGAAGAAGAAAAATGAATTGAAAATGGATTCGAATAAAATATTCGACCTCCATTGAAGGAGTTTAAGCTTCAAAAAATGGTGGGAGGTGGTAGCTTGAAAAATGGAGTAGAAGAAGAAGAGAAAATAAAATTAAAATAATAGCTAAATTGAGTCTTTCACCCTCTTTTGTTGCGTGTATCACACTCAGATTAACATGTCAACAAAAAGTATCAAACTGACACAACGAGACCAGTATCTAATATGAACAATATGAACATCACTCAGTTGAGGTGTCTACGTGGAACTTAGTACGCACTTTAGGGGGCCATTGGTGGGTTCGGACATTAAATCACTATAGTACCCCTACTTAAAACACTCATCTATACCAGTTTGAATAAAAAATGTTCTCTTGAAAGTTGAGACTTTTCCGGTGAGTTGTAACCTTTTCGAAGGATTGTGACTTTCCAAAAGGGTTGTGAATTTTCTGATGAGTTGTGACCTTTTCAAAAATTTGTTACTTTTCCAATAAGGTATGACTTATATGAAGGATTCTGGCTTTTCAGATGAGTTGTGGCTTTTCAAAGAATTGTGACTTAAATATTGACACATTTTCCAAGTGTCGTACTTTTCAGATAAGGCGCATAAACACTCGTTCGTACTTGATACTACCCTTTATTAGTTATAAATTGTGAGATTTCCCCTCATTTTTCAACAACAAAAAATTTCTAATATTCTGCTCTTCTTCTACTTATACATTAAATTTTCATGTAATTTGTTAATATAAACATTTTCATTCGTTTTTCTTATATACTTTCTTTTTTAAAAAAATATTTATTTATTTTAGTCGAAGGAAAATTCATGTAATTTAAAATGACACTGAATTGAAGGGCGTGTTAGTTTACTTTTTACTTTTTATTTAGTCACTTATTTTTATGAGATAAATATTTTTACTATATATGCAGATCTTTATATATAGATATATAATTGGGTAGGTATGTGAATTTAAATTAAAGTATTATGTATATCACGAAAGTATTGTCAAGCTAACAAGATCTAACTATCATTAAGCTAACAAAATCGTCTAACTTCAGAATATATTATTTTTTAAATGTTCTTATTTACTCTTCTTTTTTATTTTATTTTTCAAAACTCATATAGAATACGAAAATAAATGAATCATTAAAAAAATTATCATTTGCAAAATAAATTATATATTAAATAATATGGAATAAATGTGGAATGCACACAAAACTTTAAAGTGTAAAGTTGGATTACGACTTTGCCTCTACACTAGATTAAATTCTAATTAACTATCTACATAAACAGTAAAAACAATATGAAGTCATATCTATTTATGTTAATGCGGAATTAATAAGAAATTAGGCTATTGCACATTAATTCTTTAGTCATGGAAATATGAATTTTCTTAGTTATTGTTAATTATTTCAAATGTTATTCATACCCTTTTAAATTCTTTTGTTATAGTATTATGAATTCATTAGTTATTATATTATTTATTTCTATCTTTCATCTATACTTATATTAACGTTTTGCCCAGTAACTTTTCACAGTCATATACCACCCCTACATACATAATTACACATATTGTTATTGACCCTTGAATTTATCATTCCTTGTTGAACAAATTAAAAATTGTTTACAAGGATATGAACAATATCTTTATTGGGTGTAACGTAAAGTGGTGTTTATATGTATGATTCACAGATTGAAAGTATTTTTATGTTTAAATTTAATTTAACAATGGGGAAAAAGAAATGAAAATTCAAAGGACCATCTTTGATTTAGGTAAACTATCAATCGAGAAGTAAATTATGGAAACCAATAATAAGAAAATCATCCATCAGGTATCTTATAATATAAAATTTAATGTATGAAAATAGTTCAAAAAATTGTAGATATTTTATTTTGCTGTTTCAAATACTTTAGCTTTTAGATATTTAGACTATTAAGTGTGGATTACACGTGCAACACATGTTTCCTTGCTTGGACTCTATGGTTGTTAGATATGGCTTTGGTTAAAAGTGCAACAACCAAAAGAATTGATAAGGGAGGTGACATATGAGGAGATCATTGATGCTATAGAGACTACGGCCAAAGATAAAGCTCCATGGGTAGATGCATTTCCGACTGAATTGGATTTACCGAAAGATGAGATAGTACAATCAGAACAACAGTTCTTCAACACTACTATAACTCTAATTCCTAAGGTTCATCCTCAACAAAGGTAAGGACTATATACCTATATCATGTTGTACTATCTTGTACAATAATCATTTCGAAAAGTGTCAACTAGGAGACTTAAGCAGGTGATTGGTGGTCTTGTGGTATGCTTCCGATCTGCATTTGTTCAAGGGACAAGCATTGTTGATAATATATTGTTTATTTATTAGATTTTTAAATGCTAGGACATGAATTTCCTCGAGTGTGTTTTAAGGTGGACATGTGTGTCTGAGGTGTCCTATTCCTTGATTATTAATGGAGGATTGACTCAACCTTTTAATGCCAAAAAAAACATTAGACAAGAGGTCATATGTCCCCTTATCTTGTTGTCTTAGCTATGGAGATTTGGCATTAGACAAGAGGATCCTATATCCAATAAAGTATGGCGTTGGGACGCTCCCGTCCTATTTGTGAAAAAGAAGGATGGTAAGATGCACATGTATATTAATTATAAGCAGTTGAATAAGCTGATGGTGAAGATCCATTATCCTATGCTAGGATTTATGATCTATGCGACTAGATTCATGGTGCCACAGTGTTCTCGAAGATTTATCTAAAGTCTCTGTATCATCAATTGATGAATAGGACAGCAGACATCCCTAAGATTGCATTTAAGACTCGGTATGACCATAGGAGTTCCTACTGATGTTTTTAGGTTGACTCATTCCCCTGCAACTTTCATAGACTTCACCACGCAGGTGTTCAGGAGGTATCTTGATTTATTCGTCATTGTGTTCAATGATGACATTCTGGTATAATCATGGAGCATAAGTGGTCATGATCATCATCAAAGGATCGTGCTCCTGACTATGAGAAACCTACGACTTTATAAAAAGTTCTCAAAGTGCATGTTTGACTTATGTCTGTTGGATTTTCGGGGCATGTATTGTCAAAAAATAGCATCATGGTATATCTAGCAAAGATTGAGACCATTCCTGATTGAGCTAGGTACATATCAGTTACTAAAGTTCACAACTATGTCAAATTAGCAGGATACTACAAATTGTTTATGCAGGGATTATCCAATAATGGTAGAACTTTTGACCTGGTTGACTTTCCTTGATGTTCTTTTGAGTGGGTTGAGGAGTGTGAGTTGAGCTTTCAGAATCTTAAGGAGTTTTTGACTATTATTTCTATATTGACTCCTCTAGTTAAGGGCAAGGGATTTATGGTCTATTGGGATGCATAAAACATTGGTTTGGGTTGTGTGTTGATGCAACGGAAATCAATTATTACCTATGTGTTGAGGCAGCTAGGCTACATGAGCGCGGTTCCTTTGAGTTGGCGCGTTAATTTTGCACTTAAGATATGGAGGTGCTACATGTATGAAGTTTGTTATGATATGTACACTCATAATACGAGTCTTAAATACATCATAATCTAGAGGTACCTTGAATTGAGTAAACATTGCTGAATTAAGCTTTTAATGGATTATGACCTCTCTATTATCTTCCATCCGAGTAAGGCAAATGTAGTAGCGACTGCCTTGAGTCACAAGGAAGTGAGTAAATGCAGTCTAGATTTCTTATCTATGGCAAAGCCACCATTAGTTTTGCACATTTAATCCTTAATTACTTAGATTGTTTAGTTGGATGTCTCAAATTCTAGGTGTGTTTTTGCCTATTGGGGGGTTCAACCCTTTCTACTTTATTAGATCCATAGCTATCACTTTGAGGATGTGGATTTGGTAGAACTTCAAGATCCAGTGTTAGAGGGTGATATTTGTTAATTACCTTGAATTCAAATAGAGTTTTGAGGTTTTCATGCAGTAGTTTTCTAGAGACTTGGAGTTTATGTTCAACTGATACTCATGAGGCACATAATTCAAGATAATATATCCATCTGGGCACCCTGAAAGACCTAATGACTTGAGGAAATATTATTGGTTGGGCGGTATGATGAGAGATATTAGAGTCTATCTATCTCATTTTATTAGTTAAAGTAGTGAATGTAGAGTATTTGAGGCTCGATAGTAATTTTCAAAGATTACCCATTCTAGAGTTGAAGTGGGATAGTATCACCATGGATTTTTTGGAAAGATTTCCTTGAATTTCTAGAGGTGTTGATAGTATTAGGGTCATCGTTTATCTATTGACCGAGTTAGCCAACTTCCTCCTTATTCAGTCTTCATTCAACACCAAGAGATCGACCCATATCTACATTCTTGAGTTGGTCCATCTATATGATATGTCGATCTTTACTATATCATATCGGGGTGCTCAATTTACTTCTAGCTTCTCAGACATTTCAGGATGAGTTGGGCACCCGTGTTGACCTCACCACATCCTTCAACCCGTAGAATGATGGTCAGTCGGAGTGTACCATTTAGGTTCTTGAAAATATGTTTGTACTTGTGCTTTAGTTATTGGAGTTTAGTGGTACAAGTTCTTAACTTTGGCGGAGTTTGCAAGAACTACCATTCTAGCATTTAGATAGCCTAGTTCGAGGCCTTATATAGTAGGCATTCTCGCTCTCTTTGATTGGTTTGGTTGTATCCACAGATCCTAGACCGCATGGTATTAACTTGATTTAGGAGGATTAAGACCATGTAACAATAATTCAGGATGGACTTCAGATAGCTTAGAATAGGCACATAAGTTATACTGATGATAGGTGGTGGCCTTTGAGAGTTTTTAGTAGGTGATAAACTCTTTATCAGTCTATCACCAATGAAAGGCGTGATGAGATTTGGGAGGAATGGAAAACATATCCCCTGGTATACTTCTTATAATCTCGTAATTCACACTATCTTTTTGGGTAAAAATATTACCCAAGCTCTAAAACACACTTCCTCATAAGGATCTCAGCTGAAACAAGGTTTAGAGAAAAGAGTATGGGAATACATCTCACTCCAGCTCGAACGCACGATTCATATTAATAATAGTATAGTTTTTCAAATCTCAACACTTAAGCTCACTCACAAGATTATGTCAAGCCCCTCAGCAGTTTCATGATATTCTCAAGATTTTTGCTGACATTAACTGATCAATAAGGATCTGACGTTTCTTTTCAACTACCTTGACTATGATGGGTATTCGAATGGATATTGGAAATTTACTAGTTAGACTAAATACCTTATGGCATATTTCTATTGTGCAATTTAGAGCATGAAAGAAGGGAAACTATTATTCAATGTTTGTAGTCCCTTGTTTATAGAAGTGGGTCCCTTATAACGATAAATAAGGTTTATTGACATGACGTCATAGACACCTTAGGACACTTGAACTCTGTGCTCTGATACCAAGTTTGTCACCTGAGCCTACACCCTAGATGTGACCGACATTCGAAAACCATTGTTTGTCTGCAAGCGAGCTCTCATCCTTTCTGACTACAAGTGGAAGACTAACTCAAGCATACATAAATATTAAATTAAAAGAAAAGTTTAGAAATAGATTACTAAATATCAAAACTTTGATGAACATACTATGAATCATAAGTTTAAATAAAACACATGAAAACTGAAAGACTATCCAAAATTGTCTATCTATTAAGACTCTACTATAAAAAAGATGACTGTTGGGAAAAGACACATGACTCCTCAAGGGAAATACTATAAACAACTCATAAAGATGGAGTCCTCCAGAAGTAATGAGGTCTTACTAAAAAGTTGGCGAGCAGATGAAGTTATCTCAACGGACTCTTGCTGAGGACCCTAAGAATATGTACTTGTATCATTCAAAGATACAGGTCTAATACATTAGTACATTAAATGTGCGAATATGTTATATAGTTGAATGACAAAAAATTAAATGAAAGAACTGCAATATAAAATGATATATACTCAACTCGACGTAAAGAAATAAAGAAGTGAAATTGTTAAAAATTTACAAAATACTTACTCATATCTGAACTCAACATAGAAATACACTTACAGACCATACTTCTTTTTTAGAGAGTCAGGATTTTGGTAAATCTTATACACGTGAGGCCCATGCATCTAGATAATATATCTAGTGGGAAACCCCAAAGACAGCGTGTCTAAAGGCAACATTACTGGATAGTCTTTATGTCCCGGAGTATTAGTTACACTAGGTAAAGGCAGAGCATTTTAGTTATGTGGTGAGTTTCAGAGATTACCCATTCCGGAGTGGAAGAGGGAGCACATGACCATGGATATTTTGGCAAGATTGCGTCAGACTTCTAGCTGTGTTTATAGTATAAAGGACATCATTGATCTATTGACAAAGTAAGCACACTTCCAACATATTCAGTCTTCATTGAACACCAAAAGATTGACTCACATCTAAATTTGTGAGGAGGTTCATCTATATGGTGTGTTAGTCTTTATTATATCACATTGGGGTGCTCGGTTTACTCCTATCTTGGAGCGGACATTTCAAGATGATTTGGGCATTCTATTATTTTTTATCTAATTTATTTTGAATCAAAATTTCACAATTCAGATTTAAAAGTTTGAGTGTGAAATTGTTTGACAGATATTTGACGATTTAATCTTCATACTCTAAATCATATTGGTTCGTGGAAAGATTTTATTATGTAACTAAATGAACAACTCTTTAAAACAACTCTTAGACTTTTATTAAAATGGAACTAAAAATATTACAATACTCATATGGGCCTAATGCCCATATCAATTAACAAATAAAACAAATAAATGGGTATCCTATATTTATGGCCTACGACATACTGCCAAAAACATTTCCTTAATTCTAGGGTTCCTCATTTCATAATTCACCTCTCTCTCAGTCTAACTCCACCCACACCTAAAAAGAAAGTTCTGACTTTGGATCAGAAAGAAGTTCCACCTCCTCAACTTATGGATCATCAACATTCATGGCCATGTGTTTGTATCTTCCTAACAAGAGTAAGTGTAGTTCATCCTGTTTACTTTAGTATGTTTTTGCTTCTCTCTTAAACTTCAGTCAATGGGAGGAAGCCCCTTATCTAAGGTACTTTGCATGGAACTCTAAACTCTATTTCTTATGTGAGACAGAAAGTGTAACTACCGAAGCTCTTTCAACTTGTCCTTTCTTTGGATAAGTATTGTGGTTAGGCCAGTTAACAAGATGAGAGTCAGAAAATTGACCCCTCCTCGTCTTTACAGGTTCCTTCTATTTTATGGTGGGTCTTTCCTCGTGTGTGTTGCTTTTTTTATGTTGGCTTCCGAAAGGATACCTCGTGTCTAGGTTCTTACTCACCTTTGTTCTCTCCCATCTAATTTCCCTATTTCCGCAGATGTTGCTTGATCAGAATGCAAGAGTATCTTCACTCCACCTCTTCAAACTAGTGATGAAGACTTCTTCAGATTTAAGAGCTCCCATCTGACCCCAATTCCTCCCTTTTTACTGGCTGAAGTAGACTAGTTAGACAGTTCTTCAGATTTTGTTAGACTCATGTTTTTTTGTAAATGATGTCTATGTAAAAAAACTATGATATTCTGGCCTTTCCATTCCCATCATCTTCCTGTAAATGATGTCTATGTGAAAAACTTATGATATTCTGATCTTCCCATTCCCATTATCTTCTAGTTGGTGATACTCTCAAATATGAGCAATTTTATTTGTTACTATTTATAATCCTTCTTGTTGTTGTATCGATGTTGTTTAAATTCAAAATTATGTAGTTTTCGTTGTCACTAGACATGTTTTCTACTTCGTTTCCTAGTTGGTTTCCTTCCATCATTATATGGTGGATTTTATTGTTTTATTGAACATAGTGCTTATCTTCCACCATGTGTCTTATGCCAGAAACATAACATTACTTTTTTATTTTTTCCCTCTCTTTTCACTTTTTGTTCTCAAGAAGAAAGACTCATCTAAATTCAAGTTTCTTTTGTTATGTATCTCTATATCGTTCTACATATAAATTTGTCTATGCATAAAATTTACTCAGATACATTAGTCTCAATTACTTTGTTTTTACAGTTTCGAGAAATCAAAGCTTTCAATTTTTGAGCTTTCGACATGAAAAGGTTTTCTTTATTTAGCTTAGTGTTTGTAAAAGAGTTAAGCCTTGTTGTGATTGTGAAGTATGCATTTAAGATACATCAATGATTAAATTTTCATAAATACATATGCATGTAATGATTAATTATAAATCGATGACTCATATGATTAGAATTTTATCATAAAAATATGATCATTTTTATAACAAGAAATAATCCATAAATATTAAAACAATTGTGAACACTATATCCCAAAATTGTATTCTACTTTAGATTGTTATGCCTACATAAAATCAGAATTCAATTCACTAAAAATACAATGAAGGTTTATCATAAGAAAAACTCAAACCAAAAATTACGTGAAAAGAAGAATGATAACTGTGACTCACTCTTCCATAGATATATTTTATGCCCGTCTATTTTCCATTAACAATTAAAAATATTTTAGAATCTTTCGGTGCCATCATACCGTTTCATACTGGATATTAAAGAAAATATGAAAAATTTCCATTTCAAGAGAAAATTTAAAATCAACTCTCAAATATTTGTACCTAATACACTCCATTGGTTTGGAAATTAACCTCTTCACTACAATCAAAATAAATACAATTATTGTTTCTACGACTGTCATCGACCTGTTGTGACTATTCCAAACTACTAGAATATATTCACAGATGTTGGTTGTACGTTATTGTTATGATGCCTTGAAATTATATTGACAGATTATTATTCATTAATATCAAATAAGTGAATATCTGTTTTCTTGTTCTTTTAAGTGTTCTTCATATGTTTTATTATATTCTTTTTGTCTTTCTTAAATATACATATATTTTAATAAATTTGTAAGATGAGGCAATCAAGGTTATAAAAGGTTATAGCAACAGTTGAAAAGGTCAAAAATGATCTTTTCATTTACCAAAAAAATTGTAAGTGAATGTCCGTACATATTTTTTTGTAATTGAAATGTACAATCCGTATACGCATAAAATTGTTCGGTTCAAGTTAAGCCTAGTCTCCAGATCTGTATACGCATAAAATTGTATCTGGAAGGTATAATTCATGAGTATAAAATATAGGTTTTCAATAATTTTTCATCACGCCAAAATTAGTGTCTGACTTAGGTTTGCTTCTTGTTTGTATGGAAGATTTCAAAGAACGTCTCATTCAAACTTTTTTATTAATTGTACAGTGTTTTGTAGGCATACGTTGTTGTCAGTTTGTTAGTAACTAAATGATCACGAATTAAAAATTTGCCCTCTTTGTTATGACGTGTCATGAAATACATGTCCACTTCAAAGAGTCTCAAATCCTTGTAGCCAAAATTTAAATAACATATTCTACACAAAAACCTCTTCCTTGGTAGCTCTCTGGTGTTGTTCATATCATCTTGTCTCCCCCGAGCCTATGAATACAACCAATTAAACTTTCATGAGCTTCCTATTGTGTGTTATGCTTTCTCCTATTTCACTACCTCCAAACTTGTTATTTATAGCGATCCTCTCTTTTGCATCTGTTTGTTGAGAGATGTCTGAAATTTAATAGCTCGTCAGAATATGTTTCACCTCCATGTTGGAAATTGTTCATTTTGCCGGTGGTTCATGGAACATGGGATAGTAGGATGGATTAGTCTTATTCATTCCCAAGAATTGTCTATAATAGAACATCAATACAAACATGCCAATGACTGGGGAAAAGTCGATCAAACAAAGGCCATTTGGTTTGTTCTCTAGCATGTTAGACATATTACAATTTGGTTGAGGTAGCCTGTGTTGATAATTTATGATTTATAATTTAGTAACTAGTAACTAGTAGCTAAATAACTTATGGTGCGTCTGCATTGTGGAAAATACACTTAAAAATTTTTTATACCTAAGATGTAATGTTTTGAGGAGACAAAATGTTTTCCAAATGGCATACATGCTATAAAAAATATATTTATATATAATTAAATATTTAGGCATTCATTTATTGTATAGTGTGGATTTTGCACAATTAAACCCCCCAATTCTCTGCAGGATTAGTTGTAGTATGTGTTCTTTAGACGTTTCATACATCAGATGAATCCTACTAGTGAGAAATTTTGAGGGTCAAACAGGGATGTAATACTAACTATCAAAGATTATTTTGATAACTATCCAACGTATGGAAACAGTGAAAGTCATTATGCTCATACAATCACTTACTTTTTCACTCTATCAGCCTTGTTGAACAAAAATTTTAAATTCAGTGTGTACTTCTATGATATACATGTCCATATCAACAATTTTTTTGTCAATTTCCTTGTCTCATTCTTCTTTGTCCGTAGGTAGAGGTTCCTCATTTCAAACTTGAATACTAAAGGAAGTTTTAATCGAAAGGAACCAAGAAGTTAATGGACTGAACTTTTCCCTCTTATCACCTCCACAATGTTCCACATCCTTCTTTTCCTTACACTATTAAAATCTTCTCCAACATTCACATTTGAAGGATGATAAAAATCGTAAAGGATATTCCTCCCATCAACTTCAATATACTCTCAAACTCCTTGTCATCACATAGAAGAATCGGGAATTTGTTGTTCTTTCCACCATCAACAACAAGTGGAGGACTCCCCAATTGGAAATTCACAAAGAGAGGACATTCTATGTGAGACTCATTGTCCACCCAAGATACACATCAACCTTAGGAATATGAGAATTCCCCTTTCTAACTCAGGACTGTTACAATGTTGACACATGCTTCTTGAAATAGAGGCATCCCCTGAATCCATAAATATGCACCTAAGTCAAATTGCACAACCATTAGCACACTAAAAAACAATCAGAAAATAATTTAGTTTTTTCTAAAGGACAAATATTTTTTGTAAGACAATAAGTATTTTGAGAAATAGGAAGTAGTATTTAAAGAAAAGTGTGAAATATTATTGTGACCAAAATGTCATAATTCAAAATATAATAACAAAGGATAATAACATGTATGGTATTGAATTTATGATAAATTATGATTTTGGTAATTGCAAAGATATGTAACTAAGACAAATAATTTGAATAAATAATGTAAGTTTAGTGATTAATATATACATCAAAGTTTATTCAAGTAGTAAACTAATCTTTTTATGATTAATTTTACGGAAAATGGTCAAAATATCCTCAAAATATTGGAAATGGTACAAAATTACCCTCCATCCATCTATTGGCTCCAAAATACCATTCCCACATACCAATTGGCTGCAAAATATTCTTGTCATCAACCTTTGGGTTCAAAATTGACCACTTATTCAATGGTTTAAAATTTAAACTATTCAAATATTTTTTTAGATATGTGGCGCTCAACTATTTGTTATATTTAACTTATTAGTATACTTTATAAATCAATCTACTACCCACCCATTACTAATTTATCACCACCAAATTAATAAAATTGTGATATTACTAATGCAACAAAAGGAAAACGATGCAATTAGTCGTTTTTTTTAAAAATTGAGGCGAAAAAATCTATATAGTAATTATTATCCATTCCAGTGTCTTAAATAAAAATACCGATAAACTTAAAAATTTCCCTATGTCTCTGATTTTTCTTTCGCCTCAAATTAATGTGATGTTATTCTTCATAGTATTTTTCTTAAATTATTAATATTAAGGTTTTATAACCCCAAAATCATAAATATTTGTAAAATTATATTTAAAAAACGTAGGAATTTACTTCAGGATTGGTGCTCTTCGTTAGGTTCAATCATAAATTTGAATTCAAGCTGAAAGAGAATCTATTAGAGTGTTCCCCTAAATAAGCGGCTCAAACCAATTAATGGGTGTGGCTGGGCATGATCGAATTAGATAATTTTGGAGTCATTTTAATGAATATATAATTTCACTGTGTGTTTTTAGCAGTTGTTTATGGAGATTTTGATATTATAATTGATTTTGTAATTTGGTGGGGTTTAGTTAATATGAGTTCATAGTGAGTTGGTTTATAAATTATATTAATAAATTAAAGGGAAAATGCACAAGTACCCCCTCAACATATGCCCGAAATCTAAGAGACACTCTTATACTAACTAAGATCCTATTACACCCTGAGCTTATTTTATAAATAATTTTTTACCCTTTTTCGACCTCATGGCACTATCTTGTGGGCCCAGTGTGTTGACATTATTTTCAAGCTAGTGCCACGTAGGTCGAAAATGCAAGAGGATCCTCTGTCCCCTTATCTTTTTGTCTAGGCTAAGGAGTATTTGGGAAGACAACTTAACCAATTAGCTAGGAATGGGAACTTCAATTTTCACCCAAGGTGTAGGAAATTGGGAAGTGTGCATATTTGTTTTGCAGATGAAGCATTCATGAAGTTTTCCAAGGCTTCTTGATTACAGGCTATGTGGATAAAAGCCCTATATATATTGCAAGGTTACAAACTCATCAAAAGAAGAGATTTTTAAAGAGCTCGGATAAGTTGAAGGTACCCTTCCATTAGATACTTAGGAGTGCCTTTAGCATCTAAGAAGTTCTGTGTCGACCATTACTTGCCACTTAATGAAAGAATTAATGCATCATCACTTTGTTCATTCGCTAAACTACTATCGTATCATGAAAGAGTACAATTTATCAAGTCAGTCTTGTTTGGAGTGCAAGATTAATGCTCCCAAAAATTTCCGATTCCTAAGAAGGTGATAAAGAGAAGTGAGCAGATCTTTCGAAATTTCTTCTGGACCGGTATATTACCATATAAAAAAACATTGGTTTCTTGAGAAAACATTTGTAAGCCTGCAGCAAGTTATGGCTTGAACATCATCAATTTGTGTATGTAGAATTGTAACAACTTGTTCCTGTGGTTATAGAAAATCCATTGGGGAAAATAGCAAACTTTTACGTAGTAATTTGAGAATATATATCCTAGTCCAGATTTTGGACAAAATCAGAGTTAGTAATGTATAGGGGATTCTACTAAGGCTTAATGTTGAATTTGATTGCATGAGTGGATAGCTAATAAAATAAGAAACCCGTATGACTTTATGGAATCATATTCGACTCGAACTCCCTAAATGGATCTTAGCATTCCCGAGTAGTTTTTAGGCATCATGGATTGAAGGTGTGTTGTGAAATGGGGTCTTGGTGTCATGCCCCGATTCTACCCCACGATGCGGACACCGGACCTAGAATCACAAGTGACCCAAGCTAACCCTGTTGGCACATTATAAGCATTCTCAAATAAACTAAAGTAAAAAAATATTATGCGGAAGCTAATCATCATGTAAAATGAAAAAATTGGGATTACCTATAAACAATCTGAATATATAAAAATCAAGATTTTAAAAACAACTGAAAAGTCAAACTCAAATGCTAAAAATGAATGTAACCATGTCAGAAAACAACCTCTAACTGACTAGAAGTGATGGGACATGCCCCAACTAAATCTTAGTTTGCGAAATTGGAAACTAAGACTAAAAAAACAAAAGGAAAACATTGTATTGTCATCCTCAGGAATAAGAACTCACCAGTGAGTGTGCTGAGCTGAGACGGGGGGGAAATCGATTAGTGTTATCTCGAAGCTATGGACTTGAACCTGCATCACGAGATGATGTAGCGCAAAGTATGTGTCACTATGTGAATGGTACTAAGAATGGAGAATAGAATAAAGCTAATCAATAAACATAACTGAACCAAAATATTTCTCTGAGAGATAAACATGATACTATATTGAGAATACTGAACATAATCTAATTAGATGAAATGATAAAGTTTACAACATGTTGACACTGAAATCTGACTCTAAGTGATAACATGGTCAATGCAATAGAATCTGACAGCAAGGGAGCTACTAATAGCTGAAATAAAATCACATGAGCTAAATGTTGAGTTCGATATACACGCCCTATTGAGAGGACCTAACATACCCTGCCAGATGTATAGAAGAAGGATTTGCGTGATCACTAAAATGTAATGCCCACAGAGGGGACTTATAAACCTACGAGGACACACAGTTTTGGGACATAAAGGTGACTAACCCGAGTCAACTCGGTATTAAGCTACTCTCAATTAATTATGTAATTAACAATTGATGACTAAATTTTTGTATTAAATAGCTCAAAATAACAACATGCAAACTCTAAGAATGCAAAATAATTGTACTAATAATGACATATTCAAATATGAGGCATGTATATATGCAATAACTGTCCTAGCATATGAAATTTATGAACTAAAAGAAGTACATAGCTAGGATTTTGAATTTTTTTAAAAAAAATCTACACAAAACGATACAAATCTCATGAGAATTTTATTTGGATCATTCTAACCACTATGACCCAACAATCTAATATTCAGAAAATCCTAAGTCTAGATATTAAGGGAATCAACATTTTGACTGAAACTTAGGGACCTAATAGGTGAAAGGAACCCACATACTTGCTGATGAAATTCAAAGAGAAATTTTTCGATTTTGGCTTGGAACTGATGAAAACTTGTTGCTTTCGTGAACTAGGGCTTGGGCAACTTTCTCCTCTGTTTTACTCTATGTTAGATGATTTTACAGTGAATAATTGATTAGGGCAAGTTTTAATTAGTTTACTAGAATAAAACTTACAAACTACGTAGTTTTGGGGTTTAAACGATGGTTTTATGGGTGAAAGGAATGAAGAAAATACCAAATAACCCATGACATAAAATATGCTAAAGCCACCAAAGGACTTATCGACGGTCTGTGGACTAATTAATGCTTTGTCATGTTAGTTCATCGATAATCACCAGAATATGGGTTTTAGGGGTCTGGGGGTCTCGACTTATGGACTAATCGACGATCCATTGAATGATCCATGATCCGTCCCATCAGTCCGTAGATCAAATTCAGAGGATGAGTTCTGAGGGCCTAAGGTCTCGTCCTATAGAGTAGTTGACAATTTGTGGACTGATCTATGGGAATCCTGTCTGTCTATCCATCGAGTTCAGAAGATGGGTGGGGTCCTAAGGACTCGACCTACAAACTGAAATAATATATCCTATCAGTATGTCAATCGACTTCAAATGATGGTTTCAAGGTGATCTTGAAAATTTTATTAGCTTATTCTAGGGAGGACCGCAAGTGGCCATCTACGAACAACTAGGACGGAACGTGGGTCACTCTACGGTCCGTGAGTATCAACCAGGGGTTTCACATTCAACTTATGGAAATTTGTTGGTTTGATCTATTTTAGGATACGTGGTGTTACATTATCTCTCCATTGGGAACATTCATCCTCAAATGAAGTCTAAACTAGTTAGATAGGGAGGGAAAGGGCTATAAACCCTACCACTATTTACTAGAAAATAATTTCTGACAAATTTAAGTTGCAAGGAAATGCAAATACGTTGAAAATGCAAGTACAAACTAAAGGAACATAATACTAAGACTGAATATGCTTATGAATGAATGAAATATTGAAATGGAATTGAAAAGAAACAGATCTGGATAGTTGACCTTCATGGTTGTTTCTGCTTCCCGTGTAGGTCCTTCTAGGTACTGACTGTTACTCTTACAAAAACCTGTATTTATAAGGTTAATAAATAAAAACAGAAATAAGATGACGCAAAAAAATATAAAATACAATAATTAATTCTGAGCCACATAAACTATTGGGTGTCCTTAGATTTAATCCCCTCACTGTAGACCCAAGGTTAATGTTAATTTCTCCAAGATAAATGGATTAACCTGTTAAAAAATGTGGTCCTCAAACTTCTTTAACTTCAACGAACTTAAGGAACAACAACAAGTCCAACGACTCATTCGATCGCACTTTGATTTATTTGAGAGAAAAATAAATGCAGAGAAAGAAAAATTTCATGTTTGAAAATCAAAAATTGGACTTCCTTTTATAGCCATGTTCAGCGAAACAGTCTGTTCAGAAAATCTGTTCAGTACCCTTTTATTCCAGAAAGTTTTGTCTTAATGGAAAAATAAAACTTTTAGAAAAAATGTGTCCCTGTTAGGAAAATACCTACTTTTGGAAAGTAACGACTTTTTGGAAAAAGTAACACGCCTTTTCCAAATGTTTACCGTTACCCCAAATTTATAGAGATAATTTAACAGGATTTCTTTGGGATTTTACAAAACTGATTAAATCATTGTTTTCCAAAACATTTAATCATCAATCACATCATTTGCCAATCCCAATCCAAATCCAAAGCCCAAAGTCGGCCGAGCGACGACGGCGCGAGGGATCTTCTTCTTAGGCTCTTTTAAGAAGTAATGGAAGTGTTTCCTCTATAAGACAACAATTTCCTTTCCTTTTTTTTTTCCGATATGGGGAAATGACTTTTCATTTGCAACTTTGCAAATGACTTTCATTTTCGCTCCAAAGTAGTTCCCTCACTTTTCATATTCTCTCTTCTTTGCCCATTCACACTTGCTAACAACCCACATCCCCCCACATGAATGGGAAGGCTAATTGTTTAAAACATATGCATGAAAACGTGGGTTGTGGTTTCTTGTAGGTACAGGTTATCGCATCTAGGAGAGTAGTTTCTCCCTTTAAAACATTCCTATGACATATTCGGATATACCGGTCAATCGATAGATTTTGATTATCTTTGAACCGGCGTCGCTTGTTTATTACCTAGACAACATATGTCACACACACATCACCTTGACGTTCTTTAGTCTCATTTTTGTTCGTTTCAGCCCTGAACCATCTTTGGATCGTAAAGTGCTTAAAAAACTGCCTTAATGGATTCTCCTTGAAGCGGCTTACAACGTCACACTTACATAGGTGATTTCTAAATGTGTTATCCCATAAGATACACCTTTGATATTCCCTGTATCAAATTAGAACCTCATTAAAAAAATCCTTTATTCTTTATTATCCTGGTTACTAAACATGTGGGTGTCTCATCATGATAATGGTCCATACATAATAATAATAAATATTGTTTTCTTTGTCAATGTTGAACCGTCTCAATGACTTTGTTTTATCTCCTTGAACCGAGATCTTGGGATCTCTAGTCCTTCTAGGTTAGTTTTCCCGCCACTAGGACTTTGTTCTCTTCTCCCATAGTCCCCATTTCCCGTCGATGATTTCTCAACCCCTCTCTATTTAGCCTTTTGTAAGTGGAATCCGACACATTTATCTTTTGACTTCACATATTCAATTATGACATTCCAAGAGATCGTTTTCTCACATAGTTATGTCTTTCATATTATTGACTAGACTTCCCGTTATACATCAATGCTTCAACCCTTCCTATTGCAGCTTGACATCACAATGTATGCATATAGGGGCCATTGGTTTGGGCCAAAATGAATATCTTCTAGAAATTCCGGAGCCATTCCGCTTCTCAACTGCCTGGTCTAAAGCACATGAATTCAGACTCCATGTAGAGGCGAGCTATACTGTTGTGTTTTGGTGATTTCCAAGATATTGCGCTCCACCATAGTAAAAACGAATCCACTTGTGGATTTGTTTCAGTTGACCTGTAATCTAATTGCATCACTATATCCCTTCAAGACGCTTTGGATATATTTTGTAATGTAAAGCATAGTGTTTGAGTGTCCATTCTAAAGTAATCCCCAAAACTCTCTTCATTGCCAATCAATGATATGATAGATTACTTGTGAATCGATCAGTTTACTGTAGCGCAAGCTATTCTGGTCGTTACAATTCATGACCTCCATTAAGCTTCCCAATACGCTATCATAAGTCCAATTGAGACTGATTTTTCGCCTTTATTCCTTTGGCAGATGAAAGATTTACAATCAATTGGAGTCTTTGCCCTTTTAAATTCAAAAATTTGAATTTTTTCAAGTATCTTTTGAATATAATGAGTTTTGTTAGACAATGCTTACCGTTAGGAGTTTTAAGAATTTTAATTCCTAATATCATATCACAACTCCTAAATCTTTCATATCAACTTACTAGCAAGCATCCGCTTTGACTTTTTATTAGCATGTCTTTTGCTTCATTCTCAGCATATCATCTACATATAGGCATAAAATAACTTTTCTGATTTGGAATATCTTTAATGTAAACACATTATCCATTCATTGATCTTAAATCCATTTGACAACATGGTTTGATCACAAACTTTGCATGCCATGTTTTGGTGCTGTTTCATCCATCAAGTACTTAATAAGTTTGCACACTTTCTTTTCTTACCAGGAACTACAAACCTCCAGGCTATTCTATGTAACTTTCCTCTTCAAGCTCTCCATTTAAGAAGGTTGTTTTCCACTCCATTTGATGGAATTTCAAGACCGTATAATACTGCACTAGTGCAATTACAACCGATTGATGTAATCCTAGTCACTAGAGTATGTGTCAAAATAATCAAGACCTTCTTTTGTGTCTAACCTTTGACACAAGTCTTGTTTATAATATTTGTCAAAGTTCCATCGTCTTTCATCTTCCTTTTAAAGATCCATTTGTGAACCCAAGGGTTTGTTCCCTGGAGGAAGATCAACCACTCCCAGTATGATCTTAAGATTGATTCAATTTCACTATTAACAGCCTCCTTCAAAGAGGTTAGTCGCTAGACAACATTGCTTCCTTAATGTTTGAGCTCACTTTCCAAGAAGAAATGTTACAAAATCCTGATCCAAATGAAGTAGATGTCTTTTGACGTTTACTGCGTCTTGGACTTTCTTCTTCATTTTGTTCATTCTCTTTTTGTTCTTCTCTGGGTGGTTTTGATACCCTACTGATGAACTCAAGTCTATTTATACGGATAGATATGTTTAAAAATTCCAGCACTATCTGATTCCAATTAACCGTATTATCATGAATATCCAGATTTTCGGACTTATGACCACAAATCGCAGCCTACTATTTTGTGGCATATCCAATGAATAAACAATCCACAGTCTTAGTCCTATTTTTACCACTCTTAGGTATAGGCTTGGACTTGGCCTATACCACCCCCACACTTTGAAATATTCCAAATTGGGTTTTCTACCTTTCATTCGCATTATGGAATTACATTTGTCTTTGAGTGAGGCACTCTGTTAAGTATTTGATTTTGGGCTGTAAGGATAGCTTCCCCCCACAAGTGTCTGGGTAACCTGAACTTATAAGTAATGCATTCATCATTTCTTTTAAGTTCGTTTTTTCTTTCTGAATTCCATTAGCTGAGGAGTGCAAGGGCGCAAGTAGTTTTGATGGATTATTCCATTTTATAAACATATTTCTGAAATGGAAGATTCATATTCTCTACCTCTACACTTCTGTCATTTTGATCTTTTTCTACTGATTTCAACCTTCAGTTTTATATTGCCTAAATGCATCTCTTGCTTATCTTATATTTAGCAATGGAAAGAGAAACAACTTGTTAAAAAAATAAAAGTCATATCAAACTAAAAATACCATCACTAAATACTCCCTCGTCTTCGTAAATCCCCAAACCCATATCTATACCCTACCAGACCCCACCCCCAGACCCCCTCGGCCTTCCGCCCACCATATCTAAGTGCATCGTCATAAAAGTTATGAAATTACTTTTTTCCCACCACGTGTGGTGTTGACTTCATGTCAACAAATATCAGTGTGAATCAATCTACAGGATTTGAATTCCCTTTCAACAGATTTATACGAAATGTTAGCAAACTTCATTCAACCAAAATTTTGACATTTTGATTATACACTCAAATTTTTGCAAAAATATTCTAAGTTAATCAGTTTTCGCAGGTTTTGTTATAACGTGTCTCGAACGTTCATGCCATAAACATTTAGACTCAAGCAGTAAGAAGAAGAAAATCTTTTCATATCAACTGCAATTACATTGAGTTTGAAATGCCATCACTAGTAAGCCTTTCCTACAACATATCATTTTTCCTTACTACTACACCTTACTCAGAAACAACTACACATTTACATCCGTTCTTGGTCAGAACTAGAATTGAGACAAATTCTTTCTCAATTCTGGAACATATGAGGAGACCCTATTCCAAGTCACCACCTTTCTGATGTAATCTTTATAGAACCTTTGCCTGTTCTTCCAACACCTTGTACAGCGAGTTTGCCATAACAATTTTTCATCTGTAATGGCTGGAGTATATATGAAAATAATTCTTTGTTGGCACAACAGGCATGAGGCAACCAGAATCTATCCCCATTCTCTGGATTCCAACCAAGTTACATTCTGCAAGCATTGCATAGAGATCGTCCATTTCTCTCCTTTGGATTCAGCCAATTTTGCTTGATTCCTTCTTTTTCTTGTCCTTCTTAGGACCCTGCATCATTGCCCTATGACCATGTTTCCACAATTAAAGCAGTTTCCATTGAATTTCTCTTGGAGGATTACTTTTTGGACCAGATGCTTTCTTTCTTCTTTAATTTTTTGTTGGATATTCTTCTCAACAAAATTTACTCTAGATATTGCCTGAATCACCACGTGACCTCTTTTCTGCGCCTTATTATCCTCGTTCGCTTCTTCAAAAACCTTACTATGAGAGCTCAACATTCTCTCCTTGCGTTATGGGTTTCAAGTAGTTTTAAAATCCTTAACAATGGAGGTAACTTTTCAATAATTGCAGCCACTTTGAAAAGCATCATTCACAATCAATCCTACTTAAAGGTTATGTGAGTATTCGAGAAACTTAATATTTCTAACATAGGCATTAAATATTTATACCTTCACAAGTAATCATGTGATTATGACCCTGCAATCTTGAACTTGGGTGACGACGTCTTATTGTCTATCATCTTATAGTCCAGAACTTTTTCACAATGACTTTTCTTCATTCCTTCCGTCATCTTCTGTTTTTACTTCTTTTCTAAGGATCCCAGATTTCTTTGAGGTTTTGCATGGCTGTACACAATGTACAGATCCATCTTGCGGACCACTCAAATATAATTTTACAACAAAACATCTGAGTGTGGTCCACGCTCTGTTACCAAGAATCGTCATCAGCTGGATGTTTCAATCTTACATAACGGAACATTCTCATTGAGGAACTTCTGCAGACTCACGTAATGAGAGATAGAAGAACATCTTTTGCTGGGCCAACTCTTTAAAATCAAACTCCAGAAAACTTTGAAGGTTTATCAGCCGGTGCTAAATGCAACATTTGAACGATTTGTTGCCACCGTTGTTGTTGCAACGCACTTACTGTTCCGCATTTGTTTGACTTGATTAAGTTCTATATTTTTTTCTGTCACAAATGGCAGATAATTAAGTAATTTGAAATACTAACATAAAGAACAATCCTTTACCAAACTTTTTCTGATTTAACGATAAAGTTTTTAATGTTCTTTTATATTCCTTCATCAAATGAATTTTTAACCATTCAAGCAGAGTAGAAACTCATAAAGGTTTTAATCTCCAGAAACCTCAAATACAGAAACTGTTAAATTTCTAAGATTGGTTTACTCTTACAATACCTGGATTGATGGTTAATAACAGAAACAAAATAAGATGAAGCATAAAATATAAAATCCACAAGAATTAATCGAGTCCACCGAACTATTGTGTGGCCTTATAATTTAAAAATCCCCTCACTGTCCCAAGGGTAGGGATTATTTCTCCCAAGATAAAACGGATAAAACCTGTTAAAGAAATAGCGGTACCTCAACTTCTTTAACTTCAACGAACTTTAAGAACCCCACAAATTCACACCCGACCGCAGTCGATCGACACATTGATTTTATTTTGAGATAAAAATAAATGCAGAGAAGAAAAAAATTTCATGTTTGAAAAATCAAAATTGACTTCCTTTTTAGCCATTGCAGGCAAGAACATGTCTGTTAGGAAACTGTTCAGACCCGTTTATTCCAGAAAGTTGTGTGTTTTTGGAAAAAATACAACTTTTAGAAAAAAATGTGTCTGTTAGGAAAATAACTACTTTTTGAATATGACTTTTTTGGAAAAGTAACGACTTTTTCGAAATTTACCGTTACCATACCACCACGCAAAGTTAATAAAAGATACTATTACCGAGATTTCTTTGATTTAACAAAACTGATTAAATAAATTTGTCCAAAAAATTAGCATCAATCACAATCATTTGCCAATCCAAAGCAAAGCCGAGCAGGAGCGAGCGACGACACGACTGCGCTATGGGGGCCTCTTCTTCTCGCTCTTTTAAGAAGTAATGGAAGTGTTTCCTTCTATAGGAAACATTTTCCCTTTTCTTTTGCTCGAAATGAGGATAAATGACTTTTCATTTGCACTTTGTCGAATGGACTTTTCATTTTCCCTCCAAAATTAGTCCCTCACTTTTCATATTCTCTCTTTTCTTTTCCCATTCACACTTGCTAAAACCCAACACTGACTCCTCCACAAAATCTTACCTGAAACATTCTCTTTGATTCTCAACCTTCGAACCCGAGGATAAAAAATCCCAACAGTTACTTGTTCATAGATGTTGGATCACCCACACATTCTTCAACAACGGAATGTGAAAAATATGATGCAGTGTTGCAAGTTATGTTGGCAACTCTAACTCATAAGCCACTTTACCCACTCTTTTAAAGATCTTTTAAGGTCCTACGTATCTATGACTAACTACTTTTATTTCCAAATCTCATCACCTCTTTCATTGGTGACACTTTCAGGAAAACCCAATCATCAACTTGAAACTCTAATTCTCTTCTCATTACATCTGCATAGGACTTCCGGCGACTATGGGATGTCTTAATTTTATCTCTAATGAGTTGAAATTTTTTCTATAGCATCATCAACTGAATCTTTCCCTATCAAGGCTGCTACACCTACTTCAAACCAAACAACTGGAGATCTACATGTACACCCATACAATGCCTTATAAGGGGCAACCTGAATGATGGAAGAACCCAATCTAGAAATGGGTTTTTGAGTTCAAATTGGGTGGAAACTATGGGGGTTCCATATGTGGAAGAACCCATGGATGAGTAAGATTCACAAACATATAACCAAATAATCAAAGCTTGAATCAATGGTGATTTCGACCTATATATTTCCCCTCTTGTACTTCTTCTTCTTCTTTTCTCCTAGAGAGAGAATTAAGAGAGTAATTTCGGTTCTTTAGGTTAATGATTTCTAGTGATTAGCTTAGGGTCAATTAAACGTATATAGGTTGTAAATTACTTAACAGGCCTATATTAACCCCTAATTAGTAACTTAATTAATTCCCAGACAACTTACTTAAAATAGGCCGCACCTACGCCCCTCCACCTATAAACCGTAGGTAGAGCTACTAGACGTCAATCGCCTCCGTGGTTTACACCTTAGGCTCTGATTTACAGGTCTGATGCAGGGGTTGAACTACGCCGAAGACCTACAAGGGCGTGGTCTGGTCTACTCGCTGTGAATGGCCATCCGTAGGTCACACTATTTCCAGAATATTGGGACTGTTTTGGAGTCCCTTTCAGGACCCCTTTTATGGTCATTGGGGGGTTGTACCCAGGCGTTTCACCCCTAAAACCCTTATTTTGAGTACATGAATCTTTTCTACGAGTTTTGACCTCATACTACACTTTAAAACTCTTACGAAAGGCTTTAGAACTCATCAGTTCAACTTACTAAATTATAGGGTGTTACAATATCTCCCCCTTGGGATCATTCTTCATTGAATAACAATTCAAAACACTTCTTAAAGTCACAATTCTAGACTAGCATCCCAACATGCATTCACTACATCTAAATGCACACAACCAAACAACAAAACTTCAATTCGAAACTAAACTCATTCAATGCAACAAAAGAGAGTAGGAACTACTTTTATGAATCCAATAATGCAGAAAAGTCTATATCTACTCATTTCAAATGAGGAACTATCATATCCTAACTAAAACATGCTCAAAATACATTCACGGAGTCTAGATGCAATTTACTCTCAAAAAGCATCTATTCGAGGATCTCTTTAACTCAAAAGCTAAGGCATGCTCATACTCAACTCATGAAGTCCATACACAAATCTTACTCAATTGCACTGTAACGTGAGGACAATGCAAATACGTCATTTCTACTAAGACCTAAGAATTTTCATGAACATGCATCACATAAGAAGATCATGGAAACGTACAATTCACACATGACTTCATATAAAAGTAAATCAGAGGAACTTATCATCTATGTCTTGAATAAGAGTAGAAGGAAAAGGATGACGACATTGGGACATCTCATTGGATCTTGGCCTCCCAAGTAGCACTCTTAACCAAATTCCTTACTAAAGAATACTCCTTACAACTTTATGGAACAACTACCTTGTTATTATATGCCTCAACTTTTTGGTCTAAGGCCTCTACTGGTACTTCTTTATTAGAGAGATTCTCAACAAGAAACTATAACCCACAAGCAACCTTACTTACACCACTAATAATCTGACATGAGCCTAGCAAACAGGGACTAGACTTCTCATACTCACTACACCTCTCAAGGTGAAAATTTCTAGTAACCCTAGCTCATGAACATCAAGGATACGCAACAACCATATCTCCCCGTTGGGAGAAATCCTATACTAAATCTTTTTAAGTATCACTAATATTTCACCTCATCATACAAGATGATTTTTAAACCATGGTGAATTACACTTCTACCTTTCTTACGGGAGTATATTCGCTCAACCATTCTAAGCATTTCTTAAACACCATATTCAACATATCTATCAACACACTTGACTAAGTCGGTTCCTTCCAACAACTAATCATAACCTCACAATCACCCTTTTAGGTAGGCAATACTATCTCCCCCTTGGGAGTAAACCCACTCAAATTCTTTTAAGCATCTTTCATAACCTAAAGGCAACAATGAAGCATCATTCATTACTAAATACAACATCACAATCTACCATCTCAAATCTCTCAAAGTCACATAGACAAAATAATCAACCTGTCATCCCTCGATCATTATAGAATAAGCCCTTTGAGTAGTCATATCCTAAAGACCATCATAAGGGAATAAGGGAGAGAGAGAGACATCTTATAGATCTATGGAACGACATGGAGAATGAAGAAGTGAAGTTTCGTAAGCATCCAATAGCCTCTTATTCATAAAATTTGGAGCGCATCACATTTATGAACAAGACTCTTCTAGATGTGGTTTATGACATTTTTTCCCCTCATTTTGTTCAAAGAAATTTCATACTAAAGATATTTTAACAAGTACATTGGCCTTTGAAAGAGTAGGTAAAGGGGGAAATTCATTTTGTTTCAGTGATTCGGTAGCTAGACTAGTAGGGGTAGGGGTCTCCTCATCTTCGTCATTTATTTCTACTTCATCTAATTCTTTCTCAAAATTAGTAAAACATCTATTTAAAGTTTCATGATCTATTTTTTTTTTTGAATTAAATTAAATAGATGGTGACATAAAATAAGTTTCATCAACACAAGTATAATCATTAGTATTAATTCTAAATCTAGGTGAAAAATATTTATAACTAAAACTAGTTCATCCTCGCCTATCATTTTTTTCCGACATTAGTCTTTTACCATAATTTCTTTCCGAATTCATGTTAAATTTTAAAATAATTAAATATTTTTAAAATCACTCAAGATAATATAACAAAAAAATAAAATAACTATATTAATAAACAAATAAAATATAAGTTGAAATGAATCTACCGAATTTCTATGTAAAAGTAGACGTATAACCAAAGCCGGAACTGAGAGATGTCAATTGAAGACTCCAATATACTTCAAATAAATCAACGAAATCTGAAATCCAAGTCAATTTCACAAAATAATATTAATATATTTATGAGAGAATGAAAATTAAGAGATTTTGTAATATGTTAATGAAATAGTTTGTCAATTTGTTTTTTAAATGAAAGAATATAGGTTTATTTAGAGCATTACGGAGTTAGAGGGGGGGGGGGGGGTATTTTAGTTGTTTTGGGCCGATCCCAACGGGTAATTGTAACATTCACAATCTAAAAAAATTGAAAACTGAACATCGAACCAGATCGTAACCGGGTCTTACCAGAACCGGATAAAAAACCTAGATTCTATTTTGGTACCTATTACGATACTCTATAAGACCAATTCCTTACCGGTTCAACTGGTACCAGACTTACCGGTACGGGAATTGGACCGGAAAAATCCTGTCCAATTGCTAGCCTTAGGCGTAATAGACACCCCACCCCACCCCCCACGACCCATATTCAAGACCAAGGACTGTGAAGGTCCCCGTGGTAATTACTAGGGTGAGAGGGTGTGAGGGATGGGTTTGATGGCTTACTTGTTGTCCTCCTATGGATGCCACCATGACCTATTGTGAGGACAAGGGACCGTGAATTTCCTCGTGGTCTTCACTTGGGTGTAGGGGTCTAAGGGGCTCGTTATGGGGACTTACTGCCTTAGTCTCTACAGAAGCCACCACGGCCCGTTGTCAAGACCAAGGCCCATTGTCCAGACCACGGACCGTGAAGGTTCCTACGATCTAAAACCTGGGTCTGGTGGAGTCCAACTCTCCACCATAAGTAGGTCAATAGACTGTGGACCCTATCACGGACCATGTACCCTTCCTTAGTTCGCTGTTTTAGGTATTTTTCTGCAATTTTTTTCTAGGTCTAGTTTTTGAGGTGTCATAATTGTATAGTACTTTGTAGGCGTACGTTGTAGCAAGTATTTTAGTAACTAATTGAGCACGAATTAACACTTTTTCCTCTTTTTATGTCGTGTCCTGAAATACATGTTCCCTTTAAAGAGTCCGAAATCATTATAGCCAAAATTAAAAAACATATTCTACACAAAAATAACTTCTTCGTTGGTATTTCTTTGGTGTTGTTCATACCATCTTGTTTTTCACCAAGCCTATGAATACAACAAATTAAACTTCCATGATCTTCCTATTGTTTGTTATGTTTTCTCCTATTTCATTGCTTCCAAACTTGAGATGTATAGAGATCCTGTCTTTTGCATCTTTTTATTGAGTGACATCTGAAATTTAATAGCTCATCAAAATATGTTTCACCGCCATGTTGGAAATTGTCCATTTTTCTGGTGGTTCATGAAACATGCGATAGTAGGATGGATTAGTCTTATCCATGCCCAAGAATTGTCCAAAATAGAGCATCAATATGAACATGTCAATGGGGAAAATGTCGATCAAACAAAGGTCATTTGGTTTGTTCTGTAGCATGTGTTACATATATTATAATTTGGTTGAGGAATGTTATATTGACAATTTATCATTTTGTAACTAGTTAAGTATAGATTAGAAGGGCATAATAATTTTTTGTACATCTGTGTTGTGGAAAATACACTTAAGAAATGTTATACCTAAGATGGAGTGTTTCGAGGAGGGAAATTATTTTTCAAATGAAACATATAACATAATATTTATATAAAATCAAATATTTTGGCATTCAATCATTGTATATAGTGTGGATTTGCACACTTAAACCCCTCAATTCTCTGCAGGATTAGTTGTATCTGATCTTTAGACGATTAATACATCAGAGGAATCTTGTTAGTGATAAATTTTGAGGGGTCAAACATGGACGTAATACTAACTATGAACGACTATTTTGATAACTATCCAAAGTCCGGACACATTGGAAGTCATTAAGCTAAACTAGTCACTTACTTTTTCACTCGATCAACATCGTTGAGCAAATTTATAAAGTTTTTGTGTACTTTTATGATACACATGTCCATATCAAAAATAATTGTCAATTTCCTTTTCTCGTGCTTATTGCTACATAGCTAGAGGTTCCTTGTATTCAAACTTGAATACTAAAGGAAGTGTTTAATCGAAAGGGACCAACAAGTTCCTGGACTGAACTTTTTCCTCTTGTCACCTCCAGAATGTTCCAGATGCGTAAAGAGGGGCGTCCTTCTTTTATCTGCGCAGGTCACGCATACACGAGACTGAGGTAAGGGGAGAACACCGTCTCACTTACGGAACGAGGTCACACAACACTGCATTTCAGTATAATGATGGAAACACACTTAAGATTTCACAGACGTCGTTCAAATTCAAACTCCTTCTCAAACCTGGTTACTCCACACAATTAGAACCACACAGCCGGTAGATTGTACACTTCAAAAAAAGGGAGAAGATCAACGCACAACACAACAAAATAACCAGACTCCCCAATATGATATCACAAAGCATTCGTTGACTCCTTGTCCCACCCAAGAACACATCCAATCCACCTCACAATATAAAATTCCCCTTTTTAGACCGTAACAATAAATGGGACCATCTGCGGAAAGATAATCATCCCCTAAATCTAAAAATGCACCTAGTCAATGCACAATCATAGCACATAAAAAACAATGAAATATTTATTTTTGTCTTAAACGACAAATATTTTTAGTAAGGGTGACATGTATTTTGAAAAAGAGGAAGTGGTACTTAAAGAATATTGTGAAACACTATAGTGACCAAAATGATACTACAAGAAAAGACACATATTGCCACGGAAATTATTGTGGCTAAATATAAATATTTTCGTGCCTAAACACTTAAGCTACAATATTATTTACGTAGCATTTGTAGCAAGATGTAGTGTGGCTAAAAGTTAGCTACAAACTTTATATGACCCATGGCTAAGAACTAATATCTATTGCTACAAATTTTTTGGGGAAAATACACAAGTACTCCTCCAACCTATGTCCGAAATCTCAGAGACACGGTTATACCATACCAAGGTCATATTACCCCCCTGAACTTATTTTATAAATAATTTTCTACCCCTTTTCGGCCTACGGGCACATCTTTTTGCTCATCGCTTATTAACAATTTTTTAATTTAGTGCCATGTCGCCGAAAGGATAGAAAGTTATTTCTCAAATAAGTTCGGGGGGAGGGGGGTACATGGCCTTAGTATAGTATAATGTGTCTCAGGATTTCGGACCTAGGTGGGGTTTACTTTGCCATTTTCCCAATCTTTGAGTTTGCTATTTTGGAAACCAAAGTCCCTGCCACAAATATATATTTATAATATATATATATATATATATATATATATTAGTCATATATATATATATATATATATATTATTAATATATTATATAAGCAAGTTATTTATTTTTTTTTCCACAATAAAAAAAAGAGTTATAGCTATGTTTATAGATCAGACATAAAAGTATTATATTGTAGCAAAATGTTTAATTTCTTTGTCATGCAAAATTTAAATTTTATAGCTATTTCAATAGCTTAATTTTGTTGCTGTAGTATTCATATATAGGTATCAAGAATAATATTTGTGGCTATGACATAAAGTATTTGCCACAAAATTATTGTATTGTAGCTAAAATAATACTTTTTAGCCATGAAATATATAGATTTACAGCTAAACATATTAATTTAGTACAAAAAATAAACAATTTAAATACATGACATTGCTAGGTGAAAATTACAAATGAGAATTATATACATTTATATGTCTGCATTCAATATTTTCATCTCTATTGAAGAATTTACCCAAGCTTTATAAGTTACAAGAATTATATAATGAGTTACAAATGCATTTTTGAGATTCCAAAACACTTCTCAAATTATATACAATTTCATCAATACAACAATTCTGAAAAAATCTTAAATGTATAGGGCGTGAGTAAGAAAGTGTAGCTTTTAGAGATAGTGGGGGGTGTAAAAGTTATCCTTTTAGGCACCATCTTGTTCGGGCCCAGAGCAACATAGTCTTCTCCTATCTCTTCTTCCACAATCTTCAACAACCTTAGCTTGATCAACATCTCCATCTTAGAATGTCGCTCAAACGCTTTAATTATTCTAAAATGTCTGTCAATAATTATAAAGTATTTTAGCACCAAAACAAGACTAACTGATTATATAGTGACATTATTGTAACTCATAAAATTTCAAGGAAGAAAAATAACTAAAGATCAACAAAACTAGAATCAAGAAAAAAAGTAAGGCAACAAAAGAGTGAGTTAAAAACCTAGAGTCTTTGAAACTAAGTAAAAGAAACTTCATCCCAATATTTTGACGTTGCTTTGTTATGGCAATCAATAACTTATGGCTGCTCCCAACATTATTCGACCTTTAAAATCTTCAAAATCACTCATAACACAAAAAGTACTTATAAAATTGTTGGAATAAACATAATTCAAAAAAGTTTAAATCAAGTAAGTGTAAGAAAAATTGAAAAGTCCTAAAATATATAGAGACGGACATACCTTGAATAAAACCTTCAAATAAAAAAAAAAGTTAATCGACAAACCATTACATAGTTTTTTTTTTTTTAAATAAACAATATAGTAAGATAAGGAAGGGGGAGGGATGACAGGAAAGGAATGGAAAATAGGGAAAAAGGATCTGGGTTTTAATTCGGGGAAGTTAGGTTTTCTAATTTAAATTTAAATATTTTGTGGGAAATTTTGTGTTTTTGCATTTTTAATGTTTTGGGGGTAAATTTTGGGGTTTTGGTGTAAATGGGGAAGAGAAATGGCGGCTAATTGGCCTATGTTTCAATTGCTTATTTGTAATGTTTTTCATGTGCAAATCATTTGTAACTAAGAAATACAAGAAAGAAATAACCTCCTCCTACTAGTACTAATACTAATAATAATAATTAAAAATAAAAAAAAATATTTGTTAATCTGTTATCAAAGTATTTGTATTATAGTGAATATGTCTATCATATGGAGTTTCTTTTTTAGGATATGATTAAAGAGTCTCCCTCCTACTTGGAACCAAGTTAGATTCTCCTATAACTAGAGTGTTCCGCTTATTGGTAATCAATTCATCAAAGAAATTAACAAGTCCTTCTCTTCCTTTCTCATCGTTTCTTCTTCTTATTCTATATTTTATACATGTTACAGCACGAGACTCTATTTCTCAAAAGTGAAGGTTAAATTTGAAGGAATTAATAAAGGTATTATTTTATTCTTTTGTTTTTAAGTTTAAATGTCATCTACAAAATTAGAGTTCGCTGCCCTTCAAGTTCGGCAGTGAACTACCTCTCATGGTGTTGCTCTTAAATCCACCTGATGCTATGGGTCTTGGGACATCATAAAAAAAAAGAAAAAAGGCGTCAAATCAAAATTGTTGCACGAGCAATGATATCTTGCGTCATCAATCTTGACGAGATTCTGAAAATCGAATTCTATTCTATTAAGGATCTACTTGTTTTGTGGAAAAACCTAAGAACGATTTGACCACTTGAAGATGGTCATACATCCCAAGGCAACGATATGATTGAATGCCTCTAGCTACAATCACTTAAAGTCATACTTCAAAATCACTTTCAATGAAATGTATTGGAGAACGGTTAGTGAGATTGATATGATGAAACGACTTCTCAAAAAAAAAAAAAAAAAAAAAAAAACTTCCATGCCTCGAAATGTGTGCTCTTGTGCAGCAACAATATCGAAGAGAAAGGTTTCAAAATATTCTGAATAATTCCTCATCTTCTTGTGTGGCCGAAGCAAATATATGATTTATTTATTGACAAATCATGAAATCGCCTAATTGGTTCTGAACCCCTTCCTGAAGTGGAATGAGGCTACTCCCCCGTGCTAGGCGTGGAAAGGTCGCGGTCAGCAATCGTGGTCGTTGACGTGGACGTGGTCGTGTTGTGATTATGGTTCGGAACGTAATTCTAATTCCTGGCATTAATCATTCACTCAAATAAAAAGGAAAAAAAAGAAAGGATGCGAAACTTGAAGCAACTTAGGGAGGTTGTTTTCCGATGTGGTTGAAGAGGGTCATTATGCACGTGATTGTCGTACCCCAACACTTGGTTGAGCTTTATTCACGAATCATAAATAATCAAAGAAAAATCCCGAGGAAAAGTTATCTCTGAAATCAAGTTTGAACATCACGCCACTTGGATGTAGCAGATTTTTTCGCACACCTGAAGGAAAGTAGAATCACTAATTGGTGATGGTTCTGTGACATGGAAGAGTGTATTTTTTTTTTTGGTAGTATTTATTTAATAATTTCATGTCATGGTAGTTGTTTGCATGAATATTAGTATTTTAAATTAGTTTGTCGTTCATTAGCTTGTTCCATAATTCTTAATAAATAATATAATATTTTTCATGATTTATCATCTGATTCCTAATATGCGGATTAGTCAATATCCTAAACTTTATCACGTGTTTGTATTATATAGGTCTTTAACTTGTTCTAATTTTAAAAACATAATTCTGATATAACTAGATTTATCATGTGTTTGTATTATATAAGGTCTTTACTTTTGATCTAATGTTAAAAACATGCAGGTCTATTAATTAACAGGATTAATACTAATTTATTTTATTTTACTAACAATTCGTTTTTGACTTAGGGACACAATAAATTAAGGCTTAATTTCTAATATTTTATTATTAATTTATCCTTTTCAATATACGTAACCCTTGACACATAATAGTTTAATAGATATTTATTTTGTGTATGTCATTCATGTGAGATATGGATAATTCGAAAGAACATATTATTCGAATATGAATATATTTGTTGATTGATTCTGGTACAGACACATACGATCTAAAAAATAGAAATATTTTTCTCATTTAGTATGAGAAAAAAATATTGTTACTACAATTTTTTGGTATACTACTTGATTGAGGGTTTTTGGAGAGCCATTGTAATTTTTCCCAATGGAACTAAACTCATCATAATAGCTATTTTTTCTCCTGTGTCTTCCCAAATTAAGAGAAACTTGTTGAGTTTTCAAGATTTCGTGAAAAATGGTTCATATCAATCGAATGATATAATCTGAATATCTGGTATCACAGTCATGTCTCTCTCTGGGGCCGACATGTGTTTAGAGAACAGGTTCCTGGCTTTATCTTCTGGCTGTATTGACAAAATTTAGTGCATTTGAAGCTATTTTATAGTAATAGAAGTTTACTGTATTCCAATACATTTGTACTTTGGCGTGAATCATCTAGTAACATCGTTGGGTCAATAATGATGAACGAATTATGACAATTCGAATGGACATCCACTAAAATACTAAAAGTTCTTTAAAGGTGAATTTTCTGTACTGCTTGTTAATCAAGGTAAGTTTAATTGTGGATCTCCACCAATGAGTTAAATTGAGTGCCTCTGCTTTCTTGGACCGATACATGGGGATATTTGTGGACCTATTCACTCACCTTTGTTCCATTTAGTATTTTAGGGTTTTCTATTATATGCTATTCTAGATGTTTCTCATGTCGTTACTATTGTCATCTCGTAACTTGGCATTGCAAACTTATGGCTAAATAATAAGGTTAAGGGTTTACACTTTTCCTGATATCAATTAAGTCCATTCGTCTTCATCTGCTCATAGTTTTCATCCCAATCATTTAAAGTTTATTGTTTCGCAATTGGAATACGAGTTTTAACCCTCGTTCTCATGTTCATACTCAGATGGTCTCGCACGTCATTAATTAAACGTTTTCATTAATAGCAAGACCATTGCTTATTAAACTACAGTTTCTCACTTCTGTGTGGGGACATGCAATTTTGCATGCTGCAACACTTTATTCTGTCCCAGACCGACAAGTTATCATAGTTTCTCCATTCAGCAATTGGGTAGGGTCCTGAAACCTAATAATCCCATCTAAGAATTTTTTGGAATGTGCTGTACATGTTCTGTGGCAACCACCAAAACGCACTAAGATGGACTCCCTCAAAAAGTTAGGAATATATGTTGGGTTTGAGTCACCCTTATTATTCGCTAACTTGAACCATTGACTGGAGACATGTTTACTACTGCTAAGATTTGCAGATTGTCGTTTGATGAGACAGTTTTCCCAAAATTACGGGGAGAGAATAGTGAAATAAAATGAGAACTTTTGTGGCAAATTATCTTGTCTCATCTTGATCCATATTCTTCTCTTGCGAACAAATTACAAAGATTATTCATCTGCAGACAATTGCAAATCAAATGCCCTACCTAGCATTTACAGATTTGAAAGGATTTACTAAATCACATATTCCTGCAGGAAGGTCCCCATTTCTAATTGATGTCCCTAAAGACCATCCACTAGTTCATAGCTATAGTCAAAAACAACACCTAAAGGTGGTAAGCCATTTTGGATCTAAGATCACAATCTAGAAAAGACAGATTATGTCAAGATGACATCATGAAAGAATCTCATTTGGAAGTTCAAAATTTGAATAATCTGATATTTATGAAAGAATCAATGAACTTGAAACTCAAAGAAATAATGAACTAATCCATAAATATCAGCGATATTGAACTATATGAATCGTTAAAATAGTGGTTTGATTATTCTTGGCATATAATGCCTGGCAATAAATATCATGCAATAATGAGGATCATGACCCCAATTTGTATCATAATGGTCGACAACGAAATGATTGGCCAAAATGTTCAAGAAGCAATTCATCAGAGTTGAATTCACTTCCAAGCGTGAAGTTTTTGGACCTATAAGTTCAAACACCTAAGGTATTAAACCTGTTTGGTTTACAAAATGAATTTTTTGTGCGAAAAAAAAAAGAGAAAAAGAATACACATGTATAAAGCACGCCTTGTGCACAAGGATTGTCTCAAACGGCCTGACGTCGACCGAAGAGACATACCACCCGTTATGGATTCAATAACATTACGTTAATCTCATTAGTATTCACATCCATGAGCACTTGAAATTTCTTTGCTGAATGTGTTAAACCTATACCTTATGGAATCATTTATCACTGAGATATCCATGAAAATTCCTGAAGTATTTGCGATGCCTAAATCATGTAATTCCCATCAAAATCTCGAAAATGTATTCAATTAAAATTGCAAGAGCTTATACGGTTTTAAGCATATGGGCGCATGTGGTATAACCGTCTTAGTGAGTATTTTTAATTAATGAAGGTTGACAATGATGCAATTTCTCCATGTTTCTTTATAACGAAAACAATCATCGAAATTTGTGTACGTGCTATTTATGTGATGACATAAATCTTATTGAACGCCAATAGAGCTTCAAAAGTCAATTGATTATTTAAAGAATGATTTGAGAGAACGATCTGGGAACGCGACAAATTTTATGTCTTAGGTTTGCAAATTGGGGATCTCTTGGTTGGGTGTTATTTGGGGCCAGGCGCCAATTGGTTGGATTGTGGTGGTTATTCGGTTGGTTTTTTTATGTTGTTTTGTGTCTTGTTGTGGGGTTGCATCAATGCTTGCCTACACGATACTGCTAAGTTGTTGAAGGGGTGGGAATATGGGTGTTGTTAGGATTTATCAGGGGTGCGCACCATTTAGTACTTACCGATGGTGTTTGTGGGGTGTTCTCTGGTGTTAGGTACTGTGGAATAGGAGCCAGGTGGCTCACGGGTGGGTTGCAAGATCGAAGGGTGAGTGTGAGCGGTGTCTATGCGTGAGGGTTCAAGGTAGCATATCTGGGGTGCAAGTGTTGGTGCCTAATGTATCTTGCGACTACTACGAGGCCGGAGAGGAGGCCCGTGGGTGGGTGGTTCGACGGTGGGGAGCAAGGTAGATTTCTTCTGTTCGGTTCCCGTACTTTGCCGGTACACATGTGGTGGAACGGGGAGCAAACACAGGGGGCAGAGCGGGGACGGACAAACAATGGAGATGTTGTTTGGGGCGGATGGAGGCGGGGAAGTGGACCCAAAGCGGGGTGGGGGGGGGGTGGGGACGATGCAGATGTGGTGTTGTCTTCGGAGGCCACACATAGGCGATTCTCCAAACAGGCGATGGGGTGTTGAGTGTGGGGGGGGGGACGGGGGCAGAGGGCGGGGGGGGGGGTAGAGCTAGACACAGGTCTGAGTGGTCCTTTTAGGCTGGAGCGCGACGGGGTTGTGCATGCGATCCTTGGGCGGAAGGTAGAAGAGGGAGCAGTGAAGCACGGTGATGAAGTTAGGGGTGGGGGGAAGGGGCGGAGGAGTACAGTTTTTAGGGCCCGGTGCGGGGCATAAGGCAGGGGGGTGGGGTTTGTGCTGGTGGTGAGATTGGGGGGGGGGGGGGGTGGGGGTACTGGGTCGCTCTAGCGCACGGGAGATAAGAGAAGGCACCAGCCAGGCCAACGAAAGAGGAGGCAGAAAGGAGAGAGAACAAACACAGGGCACTGAAGGGGGGGGCTAGAACACAAAACGTCAAAAGAACGGCGATATAAAGGGGGCAACCGAGGCGGGCAAGGGACAATGGGGTAGCGAAGAAAGAAAGATCCCCAAGTCCTCTACGAACTGCAACTTTCGAAGATGGTGCACAATCTTGGAAATGAAAATTCCAGTCTCTGGAGTGACTGTTCTATTAGGGAGTTAATCCGCTGTGACCTTTTTCCCGTACGAGGTTTTGGTCCCTATAATTTTGCCTTTAAGGTTTTTACTAAGCCACCTAAATGCTTATTAAGGTTAGATTGTGTAACTCTGTTTCCTTTACTAAAGTATTCTTTTCTTAAGTTTTTTTTAGTAAGGTATTTTTTAACGAGGCACAGCATCTAGGAATTAGTTATTCAGGGGGAGTGTATAAAGATTTGTATATGTGAATGTCTATCATGTGGAGTCCTTTTATGGATATGATTAAAGAGTCCTCCTACCTTTGGGGACCAATGTTAGATTTCCTCGATAAATAGAGTGCTCCTCTTCAATTGTAATTAATGTATCAAGAAGAAATCACAAGTCCTTCTCTTCTTTGTCTCTCAGTTTCTGCTCTTATTCTATATTTTATTATAGTAATAATAATAATTATTATTAATAATTAATATTATAGAAGAGTGAGTTAACTTTATTGTATCAATATGTGTGCTTAGTATTACTTAGTTTTAGGTGATATTGTTATTCATGATTGGTTGTTAGTACTTTTGTACTTGGAATTATTTTCTATTTTTAGGTGATATTTTGTGATTTCATGATCAATATTTAGTATTATTTTTTGTTTATTCCACATGTATAATATTAAGATATCTACAAAATTATTTATGCACAATGCATTATACATGGTTCTATTCTTTCATATAATTTTTTATAAATTTTTTACACTCTTTAAAAGTACATAAGCAAAAATAATACTTTTACTAATTTACTTTTAATTTTTTAATATTTTCTTCTTTTGTTTTACTTATAATACTTGAATTTTACATATTTACTAAGAAAATAATAATTCACATGACTATTTAATTATCAAACTATATCTTAATAATTAGTATTTATTATTAACTCTTGAAATTAAAAGAATATGTAATTAATATTAAGTATGAAACATGAAAGAGAACTATCCTTTCGTCATATCAACTATCGAAATTTGAACCATTCATGAAAGATAGAGTATTGATTAGATTGTTGGCCTGAACTCAAAATTATAAAACTATGACAAATCCTATTGTAATCAATTACATTAAAATTTAACAAATATTATTTAAAGTAATTAAATTATAAATCAACAGATTTTATTTAAATCAATATAATTATAATTGTTTTTATTACTAGATCATTTTCCATAAGGCTCTTGCTAGCGCGGGCTTGATCCTCTAGTTTATTAAATTTTACAAATAGGATTACAAAAATTAAATTGTTTTGGACCATTAACGCCTCTAATTATACAAGATCGATAAAGATATTATTTCAATAAAATATGTTTGAGTCAAATAACAACTTCGAAAGCATTTAAGAAAGATGAAGCTTCAATAAGACACAGTAAAGCTATTTTTAAGTTTCACAAAATAAGTTAATCAAAATTATTTAGATTTAGACATCTTTTTATCGAAAATATTTTTTAAATTTATACATGTCTATAAAATTGAATTGAGTACCTGCATATACATTAGATATATAAAGACAATATATAAACATATCATTCTGATGAATTGAGTCAAATGACAATTTTGGAAGCACTTGACGAAATTAAAGTTTTAGTGAGACTTGGTGAAATCATATTTAAGTTTAATATAACTAGTAAATCAAATTATTTGGTTTAACCAATTCATTATTCTTATTAAAAAGTAGTTAAAATTGAAAAAATAGGTCTGTTAAATGGATTAAAATTAATTAAACACATTTCAAATTACGCTATATCGATGATAAAGATATATGATGAAATAAGTTTACATCAAATACCAAATTTTGAAGCATTTTATCAATATGAAGTTTCGATAAAGTTATGATTAAGTTCAATATAGTTAGTTGATCCATTTTAATTTTATATTGTCATCTATTTATTTATAGGGCAACTTTCACATATAGCAAACAAAAAATTCATATTTGTATGCTATAGCAAACTTTGCATAATTGCGCTCAATAACAAATATAAAACGTTATAATATTGCTTATACATTATTACCAAATGGTTAATTGCTGGCCTAAATTGTTATTACTGGCATATTTCGCTGCTCCCCCCCCCTGCCCCAGTACAACTTGTATAATTTGTTTGCATTACAGTTGAATCGATTAAAATGATGTATATTGATATAATTATTAAGTGTTTATAGCAAGGGGGAACAATATAGGTTTTCTCGCTTTATACAAAAACAGAAACACAATATATACACTTATGTTGTATAAACTAGAGGAAAATTGTATTTCACTGCCAATGGATAAATCGTTGGGCTTTTTATCGACAAATTTGAAGTGTAAGATGTTTGTAAATTTATTTAATAAGTGTTATCACACAAAAAGATATACATTTTTGCATGTATATTTACGATTTCTTCTAGTTTACTACAAAAAACAGAAAACAGAATTATACATTCTGTGCATAAATAAAGGCGAGGGAGAGGCGAGGGAGGAGCGAATGGAGAGGTGGCGAGCGAGGATTTTTGGGAAGAGACGCTTGGCACCAATTTTAGCTAAGTTTGCTAGGAAGCACAAATTAAATCAACCCTAGTTTCCATTTAATTTGGTTATTTAGTTTGCTATTATATACAAATTTCCCTTATTTATATTATATTTGATATTTATAGATAGCCTTAAAATGAATATAACTCGACAATGATTAAAAAGCTATTAACCACAGGACCAATAAAAATATTATAATGATGAAACAAGTTTGAATCAAATAAGAATCTAGAATTACTAGATCTAAGACTTTTAAGTTGGGTATAATTAGTAAATCAAACTTAATTATATAATATTAATCATCTATTTATTTGTAATTAAAATTTATAAGTACCATGAATCACATCAAACAATTGATACCTCTAATTACACCAGATAAATATAACTACAACAATTTTCAACTCGTAGTAAAATAATTATTACTCGCTAAAATATTTTATCACAATAATTAATTTGTGGCTCTATTATTTTTATCAGGATAATAATTACAGTCATTAACTCAACTATTGCCACAATTATTTTAGTACATAGCACAAAAAAATCTTTTTAACTATAATAATTTATTTTATTGAACCTTTATGTGGCTAAAAGGTTTACTATGTATTGCTATAACAAATTTTAATACGTGGCAAAAAATAATAATAAGCTATTAACTTAAACTGTAGAAAAATATCTTTAGCTATATTATTTAACTTTTACCACTATTTTTTGTAACATGAAGCAAAAATTGTTATTTAGATTCAATATTTTGTTTTAAATATTTGGTTGCGATTAAAATATTTCTTTACTAGATAAAATTTCGGGACTTGTGGGCGGTAACCTACTAAGTAGCACACATTTGTTTATAGCCAAAAAAATTGGCATATCAATTCTTCTAATGTCCCGATCTTGATTTTATATTCCGGAAACAAAATAATTATTTCAATACAAATATTTGTGTCAAATAGTTTATTATAGCTGAAAGGTTATTATAGCTACAATAACTTTTATATCGTTGCAAGAAATTATGATCAACTATAAACTTTTATTATAGCAATAAAGTTGTAGCTATTTAGGATATTATGCCACACTGTTTTGTAAAATTGTAGCAAAAAAAATAAGGAAACTGGTATTGTAGGCACCAATTTTTTGGTGAAGATATTTTAAGACTATAAATAGCTAGGATATTCAATTTTCTGTGGCTATTAATATGTAATAGCTACAATATTTATATTTGTGGCTTAAATTTCGTAGCTATAATATATTTTGTTGTAGTGTGTCCATCATTCAAAACATAGTAACAGAGGATAATAGAATGTATGATATTGAATTTATAGATAAATTTTGATTTTGATACTTGCGAAAACATGTAACTAAGATAAATAATTTGAAACAGTAATGTAAGTTCAGTAGTTAATATACACATTAAAGTTTATTCAGGTAGTCAACTAATCTTTTTCTAATTACTTTTATTTGAAAATATAAAATAAAACAAACTGCATGACACAATCATATATTTCATATTTAAATAAAATTAATTATTAAAATTAGTTAACTGCTTGAATAAACATTAATGTGTATATAAATCACTAAAATTGCATTATTGTTTCAATGTATTTGTCGTTGTTACATATTTCGCAAGTAACAAAGTATAAATACAATACCATACGTGTTAGTATCCTTTTATAATTATGTTTTGAATTATGACATTTTGGTCACAACTGGGTTTCACACTATTCTATTGGGTTTCACACTATTCTATTAGTACTACTTCTTCTTTCTCAAAAACCTTATCACCTTTAATAAAAATATTTGACCTCTAAAAAGAATAAATAATTTTCTGAATGTACTTTTAGTGTGCTAATGATTGTACAATTTGACTCATGTTGATATTTTTGGGTTTAGGGGATGCCTCTATTTCAAGAAGCTTGTGTCCATATTGTAATCAACATAAGTCTTGCAAAGGGGAATTCCATATTGTAATCAACATAAGTCTAGCAAAGGGGAATTCCAAACCCGTGAAGGGGGGGTGTAACTTTGGTGGATAATGAGATTCACACGGAATGACCTATCTTTGTGGATCTCCAACATGTTTATAAAAGTTTATTTATAAAGGAATTTAAAGAAAGTGTTTCTTTGACAAAAACATACTTCTTCCCTCTGGAGTACTGAGTTTATTATGTTCAGCAACATATTTTATTTAATTAACAATAAACTTGAGAAACTCATCTCTTTAATAATTTTCTTCAAAGTTCTATTCTGACCTTAATGATATCATTCAAAACTTAATTACAAAGGATAAAATTATATGTATAGTATTTGAGTTAATAACAATTTTTTTATTTTAATATTTGTGATATATGACTCGATATATTTGATCTTTTACTAATAAAAAAAGTTTTTTTTATAGAAAATATGTCATATTTGGACTACTTCTAGATGTATCATCATCAAGTATTGAAGTAATAATGCAAGTTTAACATAACGGATGAATAATTAAATGATGAAATAAACTTTAAAATCGGAATCATCTATTCAGTTTATTCATATGTGATTTTATAGGTCAAGTACATCATCCATAATTTTGTAAATATATGAGTTTTGTTCTCTCACACAGTTTTTTTTTGTTATTTTTTCAGTTGCACAATGTTCTACTTTATCTAAGTTTATAAAAGTTTTGTCTTTAACTTTGACATGCCAATTAAACAGACATACTCTTCGGTATATACTCTGTTCACTCTTACAATTTTAAACCTATGTGTAATTTGCAGACTATCGGGTCTCGAAGAGGGAATGGATGAAAATATTTCAAAAAGAGTCACCATCCCTCTTGGATATTGATGGTTTCAGAGCTTTTGATTCTTCTGTGGATAATGATGTTGGTATGTAGCAAGAATTGATGGGAAATAGAGGGAATGAGAGGGAATTTGAAAGGTTAGAACTTGAAGGTTGGGAACTTGAAAAAAGTCCTCTAATGCTTTATGAAAAAGGCAATAGTCCTCATCGGTAATGGAAAGGAAAAATAGGAGAGTTTAAATTAAAATAAAAACACTCCTATTAATTGTTGAAAAGGGTTGGAAAGGAGGGACCACCCTCGCGCCGTCGTGTCGTAGCTCGCTTCGGCTTCGGCAATCGATCGAGGAGATAATTTTTGGACAAATACCATCCAGGTCTTAGAATATTAATACGAATTTTTTTCTGATTCTCCTTTTCTTAAAAATAACATATTTTCTTTCGTGTACTTTCCTGCTGTGGATTGATTCGCGCTGCCAGTAGAGTTTTTGGTATCATAATCTACTGATTTTAAAATCATTTTTATCCCTGGGAGGTATATTCCAAATCAAACCTCGGATTACTAGAGGGGGAATAATTTCCTTAAGGGGACACTGTGGAATTCAGTGGGACTTCCTTGATTTTCTTCCTAAATTGTTTCCATTAAGAGTATTCCAGATTCGCGTACTTTTTACGATTAAACATTTTTTGTGTTCAAATAAATTCATGTTCATATTATTTACGGTTATAAAAAAAATCTCAGTTACATTCGGTTTCGGAAGATGCTATAAGGAACCCAGAATTTCTGATTTTTATAACACAGATTGGAAGAAAACAATCTTAAGGAAATTCTTAAACGTGTTTTGGCTGGGACAAAAAATCTTTGTTGATTTTTATTACTCTTTTAAGTCTGCAATTAATTTTATTGCTACTTATATTGTATTTCAAATTTGTTATCAGTTCTGAAATGGAAGGAAACACACCTGGTGTTACAGTGGCTTTGCTGCAACCAACCCGACATCTTGATCACAAGCAGAAAAACCGGTTGGGTGGTTAAATTCACAGGTGTGAATTTAAAGGATGGCAGCACGAGTTATTGTTCTGGCTTACCACTTCTTGGTCGCAGAAATTTATTTACAAAGTGAAGATACTCCAGTTAGTTCCTGCGGTTGATTATGCCAGACAGGGAAGGAAAATTTAGGATTAATTGAAGCATGGGAAAACAGCACTTCCATTGTAAGGTTTTTACATTTTGAGTGCTTAGAGGAGACTTTATCTATGTCTATAGTGCAATAAACAACTTCAAAAGAGTGTGGAAATGCACTTAGAAGAAATATTAAGACAGAAAGGAAAATGCATGCTTAAAAAGTTTGTGTTCGCAACAAAAGTTTTTTTAGACTTAAAATGACAGAATGCTAAAAACTGTTGGATCACAAGTGCTAGGGGAACTCAACTTATTCTCCATGATATTGATTGCGAAGATATGGTAGTAAATGAAGTTTTAAAGTGGGCTGCAATGATCCGAGAAGTTGGCCTCCTTCGTCTGAGAATGATTTCAAGAATTATCTAAAGCACAAGCGTTAAAGGAATGAAGCCTTGAAGAGATCTGGTGTTTCGGCTCAGATTGACGGAAGATACAGAAATGCCGAAAAAGAGGAAAAAAAGAAGTCGCGGTAAGGTTCAACATCATTTGGAGTTAATATTGTTTTGAAGAAGCTCCTACCAAAGGACAAACAGAGAAAGAAGTCCAATGGGGCAGAAGCAGAACAGGCCCAAGAAGAAATCAAAGGCAACTGTTATATGTGGCAAGGCGGGTCAAGCTCTTCTGATTGTCTGCTCCAAAGAAAGGACAACACAACAAGGCAAAGGCAAAAATCAAGCAAACATGTGGAAATGGAAAAAAATGGAGAGATGAGATGACTTGTGTTGCAAATTGACTATGTGAGTGTAAACTTAGTTGGAAATCCCAAGGAATTGGTTTCTCGGACTCTCAGGTGCACAGACATATTTTCTCTGTTAAAAGATTGAAAGAAGCCTTTGCACAACATACACTAATCTGAGTTACGATGAAGATTTATTCATGGGAAACACAGCAACAGGAAGGTTGCAGGAACTGGCCAAAAAAGTAATCTTTGCAAAATGAGAGATACGGCAAAGTGTTGACTTTTAAACAATGTTCTGGCATGTCCCTATATTAGGAAGAAAGAATTTAGTTTTTCTGCTGCACTACTCGTGTAAGAACGGGTTTAAGTGTGTTCCCCCCTTAATAGGATTCACCTTTGGTGTAATAAGTTTTTGGTTTTTTGTGGTAATAAGTAAGAAGTGAAATGTGCATAGGAAAGGGCTATCTCAATGAGGGTCTTTCAAACACTAAAATGTAATGGGTATTGACAGGATCAATAAAAATTCTGCTTCTGTTACTTATTGGAGTGTTAAGTGATTATGGCATGGCCCGTTGGGGACAATGTTAATTTACAAAAGCTTGCGGAAAATTCGGTTTAATTTAGAAAGTATTGCCTGATTTTAAATGCGGATAAGTAGAAATGTGACAATTTGGTGAATAAGTTTTGTAAACATCCTTACAAGTCTGTTGAAAGAATGAAAGAAATTCCAAAACTTTAGACTTAATTCACAGATATATGCGATATGAAGTCAACACCATCGTGGTGGAAAAAAAATACTTCATAAACTTTCTTATTGATGACTGCACTCGATTTTGTATGTATACTTGCGAATAGTTAAGGATGAAGCAATTGATGACATTTAATCAATAAAAAAAAGGAAGGCCGACTCAATTGAATTAAAGCTAAAAATGATTCGGAGTGAAAGTGTAGGGGTTGGAGACAATGAATCTCCTTAATTCGCGAGATTGTTTGGAATATGGTATTTTCATTCAAAAAAATACTGCACCTTATAACACCACAGTCAAATGGTTTGCAGAACGGAAGAAAGAAAAGAATAGAAAGGTAAAGGAAATGATGAATGCCTTAATGATCAAATTCTGGTTCACGCGAACTCTTGGGGAGGAAGCCATTATTACAGCTTAATAAAACTCAATAGAGTTAACCCATGAACAACCCACAATCAAATTCCATTGAGTGTGGAGGTTGGAAAAGGAACGAAAAGGAGAAAACCAAACTTGAAAATTTTTAAAGTGGGGGGGTGTTTAGCCAAGGTAGAGGTTCTTTAACCAAGAAGGTTAAAATTGACCCCAAAACAATAGATTGTGTCTTTATGGATATGAGGTTGTGAATAGTAAAGCCTGTCATTTTGGTTCACAAATATGATAATCCAGGAGATTCAATGATAATCGTAATTGGAATCAGATAAGCAGGAGTTTTTGAAAACATTTATCCGTATTAAAACTGAAAGTGAGTCAAACAAGTAAAGATCTAAACGACCACGAGAAGATCAATGGAAAAATTCTTAACTAGTGAGGAACTAGGCCGAAGTACTCGACAACGAAAATCTGTTTCTTTCGGACCAAGTTTGTAGCACATTGCTTGAAAATGAACCTCAAAATTTTTAAAGCAGCTATGTAATTCGTCAGAGTCAACTTATTGGAAAGAAGCAGTCAATCAGTGAGATTGCAATTCAATATTTAAAGGCAATCACACTTGGGATTGATGACTCTTCCTCCAGGAATAAACCTTTAGGATCAAAATGGGATCTTTAAAAGGAAAATGAACATGATGGGGACTATTGACAAATACAAGGACTAGACTGGTAGTTCAAAGGGTACAGACAACAAGGAAAGGTCTGGATACTGTGAATATTCTCCAGTAAAAGGATAACATCATTGGATGTTAATAGAACTTGCAGCAGTGCATGATCTTAAAATCCACCAAAGGATGTGGAAAGACAGCCTTATTAAATGGAGAGTTAGATTTGGAAAAAAATTTACATGGAACAACCTGAAGGGTTTATTAGTCCTGGTAATTGGGTAATAAAAGAAAAGAAAGTCGTGCAGACTTGTGAAAGTCCAAAGTTCACTTTATGGGACTCAAGCAAGCACCCAAAACAATGGCATGACTAAAATTTGATCAAGTAATGTTAGCAATGGATTCAAGAATTAACGAATGTGATAAATGTGTTTACATACCAAAAAATGTATGAAATCATGATGAAGTCCATTGTGTTTGTATGTTGATGACCATGAAACAATGAGGGTAACAAGGAATTGATGATATAAATGCTATAAGCGCATGTTGTCCAAACAAGTTCATATGAAAGACTTCTTAGGGAGTGCTAATTTGATCTTAGGGGTCTAGGATTATCAAAACCTCCCCAGGGACTTGCAATTATTACATATCATATCGTATTGAAAAAGTATTGGATAAAAGTCAATTACTGAATTTCAATGTAGTCAAAACTCAAATTGACGTTAAGTTGTACATTTAAAACGAATGAAGGTCAAAGTGACTATCAATGGACGATGCCAGAGTGTGGGAAGTTCTGATGTATATTAGGCAATTGCAAAAGACAGATATAGATGTGCTATTAGTAAACGGTCGGTACACTAGTAATACGAATCAACTCACTGGATGGCTAGAAACGTGTGTTGGGTTTATCTAAACTGGAACAACATTATGCTTTGGCTTTTTAATAAATATCTGCCTTGTGATTGAGGATATATGATGCAAATTGGATCACCGATCAAATGATGTAAACATTCTTAACTAGTGGTTATGTAGTCATACTTGGTGGAGGAGCGTTGTCTCTTGGAAAATCTTCCAAAACAGGGGACATGTTATTGCTCGCTCACAATGGGAATCTGAATTCATTGCTTTGGAATAAGGCTGGTTGGAAGAAGAGATAGAATGGCTCGGAATTTCCTAGAGGATCTTCCATTTATGGCCCCAAACCTGTAGGACCAATTTTGCATTCTCAAACAGACAAACAGCTCCTGCTTTTTCCCAAACGTAGTCAAGAGGCAATAGGTAGGGTACGGGAGCGTATGTACCAATGGCCAAATAAGTCCTGTCTATACGACCGCCTAGACCCATCAAAAACAAAACTATTACCCAAGACAAAACTGCTCTCTAGTGGAATATTTCACATTGACTATGTAAAGTCAAGCGATAATTGTCAGATCCACTAACGGAAAGGCCTAGTGAGGAGGCGTTGAAAGATCATCTAAGGGAATGGGTTACGGAATCCTAGGACCAGTCGCATTGACGGTAACTCTATCTGCAGACATGGCACTTCCCTATCCCCAAGAGCTAGATTTCAAGGAGAAAAACAAAGTTGTGCGCCTGACGGTCACATGGTCAAATAACTCAATCCCATTCTCATGATGAAGACAATGTTCAGGAAAAAGGTTAAGACTTTAGGCTTGTTAATGAAGTAATAAAGCATTAAAAGTTTTTAATGAGTTGGATGAAGTTTGGTAGATTGAACAAAAATAGTGTAGTAACGATCGGATGACCAACCGGTTAGAAATCACCTATGTGAGTGTGAGGTGGAGGGGTGGAACGCCGCTTCAAGAGGAATTTATGTCAAAAGCCCTATTCTCTATACACTCATGATGAAACCAGGAGGTGTTCATGGCTGAAACGAAAACACCGTAAGAATCATAAACAGTAAAGGGTAATTGTTTGACATAGGTCTTGCTAGGTATACACAAAGTTCGAAGGTTCAAAGATATCAAATCTATCGATTGGATCCGAAGTATATACGACAATATGTTTCACTACGGAAAGTCCCCAAGGGGAAAAAACCTACTTATCAGATGCCAATTAATCCTTGCTTGTTGTAAAGAACAATTGTCCGTTGCATTCCTATGTTATAAAACATATTCCTATTCAATGTGGGGGATTGTTGGGTATTATGTAGCAAGAATTGATGGGAAAATAGGGGAATGAGAGGAATTTGAACGGTTTTAAGTTTTTAGAACTTGAAAGTTGGGAACTTTGACTTGAAAGTCCTCTAATGCTTTTTGAAAAAGGCAATAGTCCCTCATCGGTAATGGAAAGGAAAATAGGAGAAGTTTAAATAAATAAACGCTATTAATTGTTAAAAGGGTTGGAAAAAGAGGGACCCCCCTCCCCTCGCGCCGGTCGTCGTCCGTCGCCGCTTCGGCCTTCGGTTCGGATTGGATTTGGCAAAGATGATTCCGATCGAGAGATGGTAATTTTTTGGACAAAAATTATTTTAATTATTTATTAATTAATTTAAATGGCCAAAAAATTATTTTCAATAAATTAGTTGATAACCGAAATGTTTCAATTTTTAGTTAAAACCCGGACCGACTCGGATCATTGCGCGACCGGATTTGATCCGTTTTTAAATTCCGTTATATTCAAAATTTTCCCGCCATGATGTTCTGAACAGTTTTTGACAACTTTCCAGGAGAACAGTCAATACCATTTAAAGTTTGCAAACCTTCATTATGGTAGTTTGTAGTCTGAAAGTGTTGCAACCTTTAGAAATATTCGTCGTGCCTTATAAATCCATTCAGCTTCAGGACTATTTACTACGATATTTTTGATGAGCTTCCTGTCTTCTCTTAAATAACAGATTTTCTTGTGTTTGGTATTTCCTGCTGTGGATGATTTCGCTGACAGTAGAGTTTTTGGTATCTCATACTCTTACTGAATTAAACAATTATTTTTACCCTAGGAGGTTAATTTATTTCAAGCAATTTTTACAAATAAATTGACCCAAATAAAACTGCGATACTAGAGGGGATAATTTCCTTAAGGGGACACTGTGGAATCAGTGGACTTGATTTTAGTTCCTAAATTTTCACTAAGAGTATTCCAGATTCTTTAGTACGTTTTTACAGATTAAATTATTGTTTCAAATAATTTCCCTGTTAATATTATTTTACAGGGTTATTAAAAAATAAAATCTCCACGTTACTCGTGTTTCTGAATGATTTTATTAGAACACAGTAGTAAGTAATTCTGGATTTTTATAACAACAGATTGGCAAACAAATGATTCTTCCTTATTTATGGAGAAGGAAAGTGTGGGATTTAGTTAACCCCTCCTTTTCCTCCCCCCCTCCCCTCCATCCCCTTATCCCACACTTTAACCCAATACCCCCCCGCCCTCCCCCGAAAGCAAACAATTTTGTATCCTTATCATGGAGGATTTGACTTCATATGGAAAATCACTACTAGAGATATAACTCTTAAGAGATCGAGAGATCCCCTATCTACTAGTGAAGGCGGATGCATAATATCACATCCACCTTGCATCGAAAAAAACCCAACCCACCGTAGTGTTTCTTTAGTTATTTCTGAAGATATGTTCCCTAAGTATCAGCCTGTAATCAGTTCTCCATTCAGTTTGCCCACTTAATTGTGCAGTCATGTTCCAGAAATTATCTATGCTTACATGCCCTTCTGCATAGAAGAAAGATGTCCACCTCCAATTTCATAAACTTGGCTTCCTAGTTAAGAAGAAAATCCCAATGATATATGCTTACATGCCAACTGTGTGGGAAGAGCTTCAGAAATTATTGAAGAAATACTATAGTGAATCAGGTTTTTCCAGTTCCAATGGGGTATATAATGCATCTTCCCTTACTCTCATATATAGACTCTCTAAACCTCTCAAGAGTTATATCTCTACTTATGTTGTTCCACATGAAATCAAAGCCTCCAAGTTATGAGAATGCATCGTCGCTTTTGAACTTTGGATACTAAATCCCACTCTACTCCTCCATAAATAGGAAAATGTCGTGCTGTAGAAGAATCTGAAACTCTCAAGGCTTCACATCCAAGAGTAATGTTGACTCTCCAGAATATTTTATTGAGTACCTCGCTCAAGTTCTCTAAGTATGCAGATGACACATAAGTTGATGAATTTATGGACAAAAAATAAATTGGAGAGCATAGTTTACAAAATATTTGAAAAGAAAAGTTATTCATAGGACATATAACCTGTAGATAAGCAGATGTGTCCAATTTGTAACGTTCACTCTGCAGCAGTAGAAATGATGTATTCGTAAAACTAATATGTGATTGCAAGACATACATGTCCATTTCAACAAAAAGATCTTCAGTTTTTTTTTTTTTGTCCGTTATTCTTTCTCCGAGAGAAGAGGTTTCTTGTCTTTAAATCGAAATATTAAATAAAGGACTAACAATTTTATTTTTTGTGATTCATTATAATTTGATATAAAAAGAATTGTTATAAATAAATGATATTCTTATTTTTATTTTTTTTATAATTGTGTACATGAATATTGAAGAAAGTTGTTCAGGACTAAAGGGTATAAACATCCTACAGTTTTTAATGGACGTTTTGATAATTCAACTCTTTTAATTTAGTAGGTTTCCCCACGTTAGGATATTACATATCAAATATATTATTGCAACCAATTAGAAATTCAAATATTGATATAAAGAAAATCGCAAATCATGTTTTGCAGACAGAAGTACAGTGATTATATGAATTTACTATTATATTATTATTGTATAGATAATATTTATTATTGTAAATAATATTAATATACTTATAACTATTTCTAGAGATCACTTTGAAATGTCTAAAAATTGATGAATTAAAAAATTGAAAAAATAAAGACAACTAAGAAATAATGAGTTTGCTAGTTCATAAGGTGTTGTCTTTACATTTTCACCAAAAGAGATAAAATGAAAATGAAAATTCAAAAAATGAAATAACGATTACGAGGAGATCCATGCTGAAAACTGACGTATGTTCTCTTATGAAAGAAGTATATTTATATATCAATATGTTCATTGAATTGTTAGAGAAGATATGTTTTTTTTTATTAATATGTTATGACTTTTGACTTCGTTTTATTTAAATTCAAATAAAAATATATTTTAAAAGGAATAAAATATACTAAGGTCCTATTATCCCTCTGAACTTATTTTATTAATAATTTTTTACTCCTTTTTGGCCTACATGTCACTATCTTGTGGGTCCGATGCTGGTTGACTTTTTTTTTTCCAAGTTAGTGCCACGTAAGCCGAAAAGGGTTAGAAAATTACTTATAAAATAAGTTCAGGGGATAATATAACCATAATATAGTACAAGTGTCTGTTATAGATTTTTCTTTTTCTGGGTCAATAGTTGAGAGTGGTACTTGTCATTTTCCACCATATTTTAAAATAAACTAACTTTTTTAAAAAAATACAATCTACAAGAAATTAGATCTTTAGCGACCACTTCTTAACATAGGAACATAAATCGATCGTTATAAGTGTGCATATGGCGGAACACTGTTTTCTCATAAAACAATTATTCAAGTATTCCAATTAAATCAGGGCGGAGTACGTCTAGTAGGGGGGGTTGGACGAAACGCATTGCTTTCCTTTTCGTAGACCTATATCCGTATTGCAATATCAGACACAAAGTACAAATACATTTCCTGCAAACCCACAAACATGGAGAGGCTGATGGCCCAGTTGTTTTTTGCGTACCTAGGGGGTTTCTTCTGTCTGCGCGTTGTGGATTTGAAACTTGTTGTGGACACTTTGTTTTTAGAATTAGTTTTTCTAATTTAAAGATAAGATTATAAAATATAGAAAAATAGTGTTTGTGTCCTACTCTAAATGAACAATTTTTCAGCCAAATTTATTTTGAACAGTTAGGGTACTAACTTTAATTTTTGATTTGGTTGCCACTATTCGAGCTCTGCCCTCCGGTATGTACTCTTGTCTTCATTTTTTTCTTGTTTCTTTGTTTTTACCCTATATATTATCTATTCAAAGTTAATTTTTAATCTTTGATTCTAGCATTATTCCACATATTGATAATTGATTATATTAAAATAGTTATTGTTTGTTTTTCAAAATCTTAAGTTTTGAAGAAAATCACAGTTTTAGGAGATAATGGAACTAAAAAATTTAAGTTTTAGGTGCCGAAATGTTAATGGTGAATTTAATAATTTTAATCTTGCTTCGAACAATATTGAATATTGTAGTAAAAATGTTCAAAATTTTATATTAAAAATTATCACATTTTATAAACAATATTTTTGAAAATTTAAATTAAATTACTCAATTATTCATATTATTAAATTAAGTTTCACAATAATAATATCCACGATAATGTTTTCAAACATGACTAACATCTCATTAATATAATTTGTGTTTTTGTGATTTTTAAAATTCAAATCATCTATTTTTTAGTGCATTAAATACTTGCTTATTTATTTATTAATTTGGCCTTTGTTACTTTAGGTTAAGATCATTGTCCTTTTTAAAAATTTAGAACCCATATATCTGAAATCGTAGCTTGGCCTCTGATTAAAATTATTTTATAGAAACAAAAGAGGTGCCAACTTTTCGATTTTTTTTTGGATGATAAGATTATATACGTTATAATTAGGGAATTACAAGGCTTTGAGACCTATTGGCCTCTACATAGTTTTGAACCTTATCAGATTCCACATATTTTTCATAGTTACATGCTAACTTATTCCAAGTTGTCCTTAAAACTAGTCTAGTAGATATTACTCCCTACTAGTCATCTTTTACTAGATTCATGGTATTGCTTTGGAGGGTAGATAATATAGTACCTTGGGCTGACGGTGTTAGCTTGGAACCTAGTCTTGACAAAAAGTCTGCGACCTCGTTTGCTTGTCGAAAACTACGCCGGACCAGTGGATTTCCCAACCTCTTTTTAAGCAACCTGCAAAAATTAATTATTAGTAGAATAAATAGGTTGAGAGGCTTGTAATGCTTCAATTGTTTCAATAGAGTCCATCTCTATTTCTATGGGCCAAATGGAGCAATTTGTCGCTACTTTTAAGCCATCTAGAAGAGCTTCTATTTCAGCCATAATATGACTTTGAGCATTTATGCTTTGATAGAAACCTATTACCCACTTACCATTTTGATCCGTGATTACACCTCTAGTACCACCCTTACTATGTTCTTTCCAAAAACAACATCACTGTTAAGTTTAAAATTTCCTGCTTTGGGAGGGAACAATCTTATCCTAATGAGGTCAGAGGATTGTAGGTTTTGATTCTGTTGCATGTGTTGATGGTATTCCAACACGTTATTTATTACTTTGACTGATGATAACGTGGAGTTCTTAGAGTTAAATGTATTATGATTTCTATTTTTCCATAAACTCTAAAGGGCGAAGGGAAAGAAATTTGGCCAATTTTGGATATTGACATTATTCCGTAATTTCATGTCTTTAAAGAAATGGTGGAGCCAGTGTTTTTGAGTAGGGACATGATTTTGAGGAATTCCCAGTTCCAACCAATTTTTCTTTGCTATGTAACAATGTAATAAAATATGGGTTATAGATTCCTCCTCTTGTTTACTGACAGTGCAAGTAGCTTTAGAAACAATTCTAATATACTGTAAGAAAGAATTAAGTTGGAATTCAATTATGGGAATATAGCCAAAGGAAATATTTGATCTTATTTGGTGGAGAATAGACCATTTGGATTTCCCATCCAATAAGGTTTATCACTATTTAAGGATCAAGGTTTAATGTAATAGAGTTAGCAATTTTGGATTCAATAATTTTAGTAGAAATACTTTCACGACTTCACTTTATAATTCTTCGTTTTATCGACATGTTAGTTGTTTATGTGTTGAGCAACTAAATTTCAATGGCTTGTCTCCATTTGAATTTTTGTTGTTTATCCTAGCAGTTAGTGACTCAGTTCTTCGATAGATATGAAACCCTCTCAATTTGTTCCTTTTGATATTCAATGATATTTTCATTTACAATGATTATCCAACACATAGTGCTTGATTGATATTGATGCTAAAAAGACTTTTTTAAGATAAATTTTCAAAAAAAAGATCTTCAAGAAAAAAAAAACATTTTTTGTCTGGATAATTTACTTAAAAAAATGTTTTGATAAGCGAATTGTGTTTGACTAACCTTTTTACAGAAGAGTTTTTAAGCATCAAATTACAAGCATCAATATACTTTTAAGATGACGATTATTTTATAGATATACATAACAATACACACTAAATGAGCTACTGGGCCGTGTTTGAATTTGTGTGTTTGATTGCTGATAATATTAATTATAACAATTGGTTTTTTTTTTTGTTGATTTTATAAATATTATTTAAAAATCTTCAAAACAAAGTGAATGAATCATAAAACGTAAAATAATAAAACAAAATGATTATATAAGAACAAAATCTTTAATGAAAACTAATAGAAAAACAACGTACTTTATCAAAGTTATTAAGAATATGTTGATTATTCATAAGGATGTATGAGTAGGATATGTAAATATGGAAGGAGTATTTTGGTCTTGCAAAAAACAAATTGCTTCTGCTTCTGCTTTTTAAGAAGCAATTTTTTTTTAGCTTCAAGAAGAAAATCTGCTTCTGCTTCAATTTTAAATCAGTTTCAAATAAGTGTTTTTTCCTCAAAATAAGTGATTTTAGCGTTTCAACAGCAATGTCAAACAAACTTTTAGATTATGTTTGACTTTTGGCTCCAAGCACTGAATGCGGGGTATCGAATTTCACTGTGCTAAATAAGTATAATCATGACTAATGATGTAATGAAATCGACGACCCAAGACATAAATCACCAAACACACTAGGGTTGAAATATTATTGGGGGGGGGGGGGGAGGAAAAGACACAAAGCACCAATGACTTGGACACAAGATGAATATGAGGAAGAGATCGGCCGTTTTCGTATATTTTACAAACTTCAACGGTTTCTGCAGGAGGTCACGCTTTCTATTAGTACATCTGAACTAAGTTGGCGGAACATAGAGACGTGACAGATACTACTGTCTTTAGCCTCTTTCATTAAGGAAATAACGACTTGGCATTGGCGAACATTCACAGGAGACTTGGAAAAATAATGGACTTTCTTATCAAATTAATCATTATATAAATAATTCATTCAAAATAATATATTTTTCAAAATTTTCACAAAACTAGTAGAAACGTATCACAGGAACAATTTAGGATTATATGTGGTGTCATTTTTTAAAATACTAACAGTGTTTAGTTGATATTAATTATTGTGAGTAATGTTTATTTACTCCTACAAAACGTTTGTTGGTAAAAAAAACGGGGGGGTTTTTACTCCTAAATGTTACAGTGAGTACATTGTGTTAGGTAGCTAAAAAACGTTGTGACTAACAGGAAAGTATATCAATTCTAATTGCCGTCGTGTTCTGTATGTTTAAAACATGCAAGTCACCCTTCCACGTTTACTGAGATACGTTTATACTAGCTTTATAAAATTTTGAAAAAAAACCTATGATTATTTTGGTGAGTTGCTATATATAATAGCTTAGTTTGATCAATACTTCGAAAATAATGTGATATTGACAGTTTTGAATGTCGTTATATGCATATCTTAGGTTTTAAGGGACTGTTTTTTATCCTTTGTGTTTGGTTAGAAACATCATCAAAGCACTCTTTAGTGTATACAGTTATAACAAAAATTTTATTTGTTGTTACTTTAGTATTTTATAAATGAATTGCATTAGTTATTATTTTATAAAATTTTATTTGTTGTTACTTTTAGTATTTTATTTTATAAATGAATTGCATTAGTTATTATTTTATATTGTCTTCATGCTCCAGTGTAGTTGATATCTACTCATTTCCTAGGAAATCATACTTCATACCCACATCCTCTTTTGTTTTGGTTTGAGAGATATCATTTGATCATGAAATATCGCATTGTTTCTTGTATTTAATTCTGGAATGGTTGAATTGCCCATCTAAATTTCTAGGATTATATCTTAGCATTTGTTTTCAAGGGCGTTTTAGAAAATTATTGTTGCTGCACTTTTTGGGTGTTGATATTTGTTCTCAGGTGGTATTTAATTTTTTTTGTGGCGCTTATGGCTAGTTACAGAGTAGCAGTTGGTAATAAGAAGTGATATTCAGAGCTGCCAGTGAAAGCTTCCTATTTTAATGTATAATTTCTTTATAAAAACTGAAATGATCCTTTATTAGGGCAAAGTTTACAAATATTTTAACATAAACTTACTTAAATAAGAATACATTCAAACATATTGAAGTTAAATTTTAAAAAATATTTACGTACTAAAAATGGTACTAAAAATAGTGTAAGACATCAAATTCGACAAAAAATTATATGTCTATTATTAATCCATTTGCCTGAAAACACAAGAGTTTCCGGTCAAAGAAGTAGCCAACATAACAACTTTTGACGGGAGAACCTACATATCTCGGGGTACAAGAAAATTAGGTCATGTGTAGTTCAAGGGTAAAAAAGGCAACGGAACATATTGAATTCGAAGATTCGAGTGAGGTCCTTTCAAGTCTCTGGTCCATGGCTCCTATGATTGCATAAAAAAGAAAGAAATTTAATTGTTAAATATAAAATACAAGTGCAAGCTCCTAAATCTTGACTTCAATCTTCACTTTGAGTCTTGTTCTTTAGATATCACCTAGCTTCTTTTGGTAAGTACCTTGATCTTGAACTTATTTTGAGGTTATAAATTGACATTCAGAGCGAGCTTTTGATGTTCTTTCAAATGACAATTTAAGAATCTCCAGGGAAGTTTATTTTCTTTATCAATAATTTGTTGAAAACAAAAGTTATTAAGTTAGATTACTAATGGATTTAAGAAATCGATTCTGACTATCATGTCGATTGAACATTCAAAAATGAGTTGAAACTTTATTTCCTGAATTTCAAATCAATCTTTCGCTTGAAGAAACCTGCAACCCATTACAAAAAATATAAACAAATTTTTTGTCCCACCTCTCGCTAGATTCTTTTTATGAGTTATAAGCGATTATAAATCATAAAAAAGTAATTGTCTTAGACTAATGAAAATAAAGTTCTTGTTCCAGGATTTTTTTTCGTAAAAATAACAATAAAATGTCTGAGACTAGAAAATGATTATCCTATAAGAAAAATAAATAAATAAGAATAATATCTCAAACTAGGAAGTATTTCTCCTAGAAGAAAATGAAAATAACACTCTTAGTATAGGAAGTGCTTATCGTAAGAGAAAATAAAAATCAACGGTCTTGGACAAGGAATGTCAAGCCCCAAGCCTACACGTTGACGTGACCTGCACTCGAAAATCATTGTTGGTCCCCAAGTGAACCCTTAGCCTAACTATCTACTTAGGAAAATACTTACTCAACGAACATGCGAACTCGAAATGCAAAGATTAACGGAAAGTATCTCAACAATAATCAACTTAGTAAGTGTCTGAAAAATGCTTAAATAAACATAATTAAGTTACTCAAAGTCCCAAAATATCAACTAGGGTAATAGAGAGACCTCTTCAACTGTCTAAAGTGATATTGAAATCTTAGAATACTAGGATAGAGTAAGGAAAAAGAATGGTTCCTGCCATTCGAACAAAGTACAGAAGATCTAAATATGCTCCCCTCTGAAAAGCAAGGAGGCTCACCAAAGCTAGCTGGAGTACTAATGGTATCAACGAAGTACTGGTTGATGATTCTAAAACCACTTGTAGCGATCATACATAAGAAGGAAGGTCGATATGACTAGATAGTACATTGAACCTGTGTGAACGGGCGCATGGAAGGGAAAAAATTGAACAGAGTGGTGTAAGGAACATATTAAAATGAACAAACAATACTCACATAAACTCAAATCAATTAAACTATGGCAATATATATTAAAAGCTTTCATGAAATATTCTTATAAATCACTCCCCCCCCCACTGCAGGTAGGAAAAAAACTATAACATAATCGTTACTCTTTTTGGAGATTCTCTAACCGACAAAAATAACTATGAGTTATGTGATAATATGTCTAGCACACGCTGCCAGAATGTCCTATACCTTGCCGGGATATAGAACACCTAATCTAAGTGGATCTACTAAGCTATGCTTAAAAGCAATAATGAATCGCCTAAAAAGTACGAGACTTTACCCATGTTGTTTATATGGTTTATAAGGAATATGCGTTCTCTAAACTCATCCCCATATCACTGCTCATAATACTCCCAATTATATAACATGTGCTCAATGTATAAAATATAACTATTTTTGAATTTGAGGTAATTAACCAAAAGGTACTTCTTAAAAGATATTACCCACAACTTTCTCTAAACTTAATGACTCATTTGGAAATTAATGTTTCCCTATTTAAGAATGTAAAAGTTTTACACTTGGAAATACTTAGTTTCACTATACTCATTTTTTTCAACCTGGATACACCAACTCTTCCTCATCTCATATGACTCATTTACGAAGATTTTAGTTCAATCTATAGTTAAATTTCATATAAAGACCGTATCAAAATGACTTAAATTGACCTCTTAAATTTTCCTCTTAACTTAACTTTAATTTCAAATGTAAAATTAAGACATGTGATTAGTTCATGTAGGATGTATCAAAGATAAATGAAGATTTTAATAGTGAATATCAAGAAGAAAACGACAGATGAGATCTGAAGGAACACACACGAAAAGAAGAAAGAAAAAGAAAAGGACATGGGACCCTGGCGTACTGAGTGGCGCAGGGTGCCAGCCCCAAAACTAGTGGAGGGATTTTGGGGTGCACTGCTAGAACCCACGCAAGTGATATGCCCAAAACTAGTGACTGTAGGTTGTAACACACCCAAATTGAGACTATGGAAGAATGGAAAAATGAACTTACAAACTTTAAGGATCTTGGAGTGTCAAAAGACAATAGAAGACACCACGAAATGTAGGTGGAGTCTTGTCATAGGGTTCCAGACTTAACTATCTGTAATCCCAGTATGGTCTGTGGTTGGACATATGCACCGTAGGTGAGGGTCAACAACTAATTAGAGGAATTTTTTTTGATCAACTTCAAACGGTCATATCATTTAGCATAAAATGGATTAGGTGTCCAATGAACTATAACTTGTATATAAATGAATCCTTTTTCCAACGCCACCGAGTTCTCTAAAATCCAAGACCGGAATAAAAAGTTATGCTCATTTTAATGAAGCTCTATCTGGTAGACCACGAACCGCAACACAATTGATAGGCAATACTTTAAATGACGGTCTGCTAGTCCCACCGTGAATGAATTTTTTTATATGCCTAAATTATGTCCTTTTACATAGTCTAATACTAATAATCTAGTCAGACATATCCAAAACCCTCATTCTCCCAAAATTATCAAAGTTAGAACAAAAAGAAGAGAAAGAGGCACCAATTTCTTTCAAGAATAAGAATAAGTCTTCTTCAAAGTTTATCCAAAATCCAAATGATTTCTCTGTAGATTTCGTCACCAAATATGTGGAATTTCACTATTGAGTCCCTTTCACCCATTAGGTCCCTATGTTTCAGCAATCCCATGATTCTTCCTATATATTTCATACCTAAGACTTATAAAACTTTGGAGATTCATGATGATTTTGTTGTTAGAGGATCCTTAATTGAAAATATCATGTTTTGTTGTATAAAATTCAAAACCTTTAGTTTGTGTAATTTATCTTCGTTCATGAATTATACTTGCTAGGTTAGTTAGACGAAATCTCATGCTCTAGATTTCTAATGTCACATTCATAGAGTATAATTGTTACATTTTCAGTTAGCATATTAGTATAATTTGAGCTATTCAGTATTTAGTTTATTTTAGCTTCATGAATATTCAGTTCGGAGTAGAGTTAGCACCTAGTTGGACTAGGGTTTAGTGTACCCTCAAAGTTTGATAACTACATTTTTACCGAATGTTAAGTTGTAGAAGTCCCCGTAGTTGGGATACTATGAATTTATATGTACAGCGTGGCAATGTACATTCATCATCTGATCGGGTTCGTTGTAAAACCATTGGGACTCCACATTTAGCTCATTATGTAGTTTATATCGGTGAATAGTAGCTCTCACATTAAGACTCTTAATGTATTGACAATTTTTCAACATTTACTTCAGTACATATTGCTCACTTATGCATTGTTCATCTTAGCATATCTATATCGTGCATGTTCTATACATTCCAAACACTGACGCACATTTTGTGCTACATCGTTTCGTGATGTAGGTTCAGGCACTGAACATCTAGATCACACATAGATCAATTCTCGACCTGCATTCACCAGCTTCAGTGATAAGTTCTCATAATCTGAGGACAATATGCATGCTTTATATTTTAGTCTTTATTTTCTGTTTTATGTTTTGTTAGTGTTATATGGGGGCATATCCAACAACTCAATTCAGTAGAGGCTTTGCAGACAAATTAGTAGATTCATTTAGAGTTGTAAGTGTTGTTTCAGTCATCAATAAACTCTTATTAAGTTTTATATATTCAAACTAGTTGGGTTTATCCCCTTTTTAGATATGCATTGTTTTTAGCCCCCGCATAATACATGTTTTACTTAGTAATTTGAAGTGATGTTTCCATTATGTTGAGATTAGGGTATCTTCTGGTAACAGTATCCTAGGTTAGCGTCTACGTATGAGGTAGTATCAGCGTGACAAACTTGGTATGAGACCATTAGTTTAAAAATTCCTAGGGTGTGTGAAAGCCGCAGTAACTAGAGTCCCTTTTAAGAGTGTGAATCATGCCACACCTATGAGGGGGAGCCTACCAAGTTCTTTTAAGAAAAAGGTTGAGTTTCATTGCTATTCGTGTCATGTGTGAGGTATGATTAAATCCCGTTCTAATTCATCATTATGTGTTAAGGTCATTCCCTCCTCGTAGATCTAATGCATGGAATACTAATGTACACAATTCTAACATAATTTCTCTAGTTTCGAACCATGAGGTTACAAATGAGAAGTTTTGGAATGTGATCCAGCTCTTCGCTCAAAGCGTGGCCAATCAGAAGAAGCAGCATGCCACAATTCATGCAAACACTATTTGTGGATCAACTACTTCTAGGGTTCGAGACTTTGTTTTGATTAATCTGCTTGAGTTTCTAGGATCACATGTTTGTGAGGACCTGTAAAACATTGATGAAGTTAAGAAGATCCTAAAGGTGGTGCAATTGGCCAAAAGTGATAGGGTGGAGCTGGCATCCTACAAACTTAAGGATGTGATCATATCTGGTTCACTCAGTGGCAAGAAAATAGGGGTGTGCATACAACTAATGTGACTCGGAATTGATTAAATAGATATTTCTTAAGAGATTTGAGATATTATAAGGAACGATATTTATGAACTTGAAGCAGGGTTCAATCTCAATCCAAAAATATAGGTTGAAGTTGAATCAGCTCTCCACGTATGCTCCACATATGGTTGCGATTCGGGGGATTAAATGAGGAAGTTCTTGGTTGGAGTATCTAATTTGTTAAAGATAGAGTATAGAAATGTTAGGTTGTTAGGTGATACCGATATATCCAGACTCATGACTCATGCTCATTAGTTTGAGGGAGATAATCTTAGGAAAATGGATACGGACCATAAAAAGGCCAGAACAGGCAATTATGAATACTCTCAGCAAAGGTCGGGCAGTATAAATCGCTCAAAGTTAAGTAGAGGTCTACAACCCGCATACCTCCATCAACTAGCACTCCATCCCCTAGGTTTTGATAGATTAGAAATCAAGGGCATCAGGCTCTAAGTAATAGGGGAGTGCTTTAGGTAAACATACTTGCCCAAAGTATGGCAAGAGCCATCCACATGTGTGTCCTGACACAGAGGAGTGTTTTTGGTGTTTCTAGTCTGTGTGTCATAACGTATAAAGGTTTCCATTTATACCATCAAGGATAAGGAGGTCACATGGCTCAGTCTACTACTTCAACAACGCTAGCAGATCGCCCACTCAGTAGGGTGCTTCATCTGGTAGAGGTGGCGATCAACGCAAGAACAAGTTGTATGCTCTCCAGACTTGTCAGGACAAGAAAGATTCTCCTTGTGTGGTTACTAGTACATTATTTTTATGCATTTTCAGATCCAAGGTATACACTGTGTTTGTGACTCCCTATGTTGCACTGAACTTTGATGTCAGTCGAGAAAATCCGTCATAATCCTTCTTATTCTCAACTACAACTGGTGACTGAGTTATATCTAAATAGGTACACAAAAATTGCCTTATTATTATAGTCTCTCAAAAATTCACCTTAGTAAACATTGTAGAGCTAGAAAAAGTAGATTTTAATATCATTCTACGTATTGATTGGTTACATTCCCGTTATGTCTCATTCGATTGTCGAACTAGGATCTTTCGGTTTCTATTTCCAAGCGATCGAGTTTTAGAATGGAAGGGTAGTAGCTCAGTGCATATATGTCGATTTATCTCTTCCCTTAAGGCGATAAAGATGATTACTAAGGGGTCTATCTATCACCTTATTTGGGTTAAGGATTCAAACTCTGAAACCTTAACTTTTGAGTCAGTTTGAGCCATAAATAAGTTTCCAAAAGTGCTTCAAAAAGATATTTTTGAAGTACCTATGTAAGGGAAATAAACTTTAGAATATACCTCTTTCCAGATACCCAACCTGTAACGACCAGAGAGCACATCCTAGTTGTTACCGGTGTATTCGAACTCGAAGAGGTCTTAAACAAGCCCTTAGCATTCGTCATACCATGTGTCATAGAATAAAAATGTGGAAAATTAAAAAATTACTTTGGAAGTTCAACTTCACTTCATTGATGGATAATAGAATCTCACTTCGTCACAATGTATCATCTAGACATAAAGGAATAAAAAGTTGGGGACTTAGCATACATCTGGTAGAGGAATTTCTGTTAGAGAAAATAAAAATATGTCTTCCAATCATGAAGCGTGAAGAAGCTAATAAAAAGCTTTAGGAATTAGGAATTAGATAGAAGGGTCTTGTCCTTGGTTTTGAGAACTCACCAACTTGGAGAAGAAAATCCAAGTATCGTCAGAATTAGCTTGAAATCTCTTAAATGGCCCGAACCTACAGTTGGAAAAAGGGATGAAATATAGGTTAGTACATCACACGTACTAAGTATGACTTCTATGCATAAAAATCATTAATGCATGTACAAAAGTACATTTTAGTAAAAGCATGTTTTTCTTCAAGTAAATCAAATATGTACATAAAATGAGCATCATAAGACAACCCAATATGATATCATCCCAACATGTAGACAACCGAATCAATACTTTTGCAATTCAAAGAATAGAATCCTATAACCCTATCCAAAGCTAAGTATCACATTAAGAAACCTACTTCATACATACATTCATAATCTCATACTTCCTCATAACTTCCCATATTCATAAGCATCATACACAACTTAACATACCCAAGTCATAATAAACATAATCATACAAGAACACTACTACAACCTTCTCTTAGAATCCCACAAGCGCATTGTGTAAGAGAAGTCCTATACCCTACATCACAGTATGTATAACACCTTAAGAAAGCCCTAGTGAGAATTTATACATTTCAATCACTCATCTACTTTTACATAAGATAAAGAGGTTGCAATAACCGTTATGAGACCACGAGAGTTATATGGAATCCGATGTTCTTCTCCAACACAAAAAAGAGAGGGTTAACACTTGCCTAAGTTATAACCTTGTTTGGTACATAAGCTATCTAGGGATTATACATGTAAATGCTATATCCTGTGTTGCTACATATTTAAGGGGGGGGGGGGGGGGGGGGAAAACAAGGAGATGCTTACTAGAAACCCAGACTTGATAGACGTAGAAGTTCCCATCTCATGATACGACACATATATTGAGAACTCTTACTTGCTAAACGTAAAAGGAACCTATGTGGGAGGCTGGACTTTCTAAACATAGAAGCCTCTATATCATTTACATGCCCTTTTGGTTCTAAGAACCTATTATATTTAGTAATAATATTTAGTCATCACATAAGTTCCAGTGTTGAGATCTTACACCAGGACTTCGTGAATGATAAACATTCTTATCATCATAGCTTCAGTAGGTGATCATAAGTGAGAACAATCCTTTAACTTTAGAAACCACTAGCAAGTGAGTAAACCTTTAACTTTAACATATTCATTATAATCATGAGAACTAATTTTCAATCATACAACAATTACACCATAACATTCATGCATACTTCAAAGCTAATCCAAGTGTATAGGGTTAAAGATGATGGTATGTAACACCTCTAAAATGACTTGAATGACATGAGAGCCTAACACTTGTATCTTGGTGTTTTAAGTTCTAAAATGAGTTAAATGATTTTAATAGGAAGTTTCTAAAGTTTGGTGAAGTGTGGAGGTAAAATTTTCAAGAACGTCCATGACGTTCAAAAGGTTTGCCTCGAAACATGCTTGTGTGCCTTAGTATGTTTCGTAAGGTTTTACGTGCTCATTTTTTATAAAATTGATGTGAGAAGTACTTTACCCGTTTATGACTATATTCGGGTTGTAAATGTCCGGGAAAAACTCACCAAGTACCAACCAAGGGGTCCTTGATGAGGATCCATATTGGTTACCGAAACTATCAAAAACAGTCCCACCTACGGATGGCAATCGACCCCTAGCAGGCTGGTCGACGCCCCGTAGGTTGAGGGCGTAGGTAGGGACTTAGGTGTGGGATCTTGATCTTCCAATTTCCACTATATGACCCCAAACCATCGGAAATACAAAAAATCATGTTCTTGGGATACGGTTGTGTTTGATTTTAATGTGTATGGGTTGCTGATTCCTTGATCGATTGAATTACTACTTTTGGAATAGGTACTAGGGAGGGGAGGAGACCGGAAATTGTGGTGGGGCCTTGGGGGAACGGGTATGGGATGGGGGTTGTTCACGAGAAACTTCCGAAAAGGAGGTGGAAGGAATATTATTAATGGTGTTGATTTTGGGGGGTTATTGTAAGTGGTGTTTATAATGTCCTTAAACACTTTAGATGATCAACTTTTCTAAATCAAAACCCGAATTAACCCTTCTAAAGAAGACTCTCTCGCTACACCTTTGAAGCTCTGAAGCAGAAGTGGATTCAAGCTTGAAGGTGGAATGTTTCACATAACCTGTTCCTCTAAAAATCTATATGCTCTTAGAATCAACATTAAGACTTGATGATATTTAGCGTACATGTGATGATAGTGTTGCTGGGTTTTCCAAGGATAAATCTTTAATGTAGTATTTTTCAAAGAGTCTTCTCTGAAGAAGATTTCTAGATTGTAATTCGTAAAACAGGGGGTATTTGTGAGCTGTTGGTTGGTATCTTATGGTCAGTAAACGTTTTGGAATCATTGGCGTTGGTGATGACATGGACATCGGTGTTGAAGCGGTGTCGGGTGTGAAGTGTTGATGATGTTGTTGTTTTGATGACTAAATAAATGTTCTATTCCTGTCCCATGCTAATTCTTGAATGACCCTTAGTGGGGATAGAGGGGAGGGGGGGGTAGCGGATGGTGAGTGGAGGAGGCAGGCGAGACGGAGATGGGTACACGCGGGGCGGGGGGGGTGCGGAAGGGTGATGTGAAGGAGTACGGGAAGAAATGCTCGGGGAGAGGGGAGAAGGGGGGAAGGGAGTAAGAGGCGCAGAAAGTGAGAAAGTGTGCAGGAGGGGGGGATTTTGATCATTAGTATATATAATTTATTGATTGATGGATGTTTGGGATTCAGTGCCCCCCACTTTGGCCCTGATGCTCATGAGTATCTGTGTGGGTGAGTTTGGCATTAGTTAGGATTTTTGTTCAGTGGCAATGGTGTATGTTGACCTAAACTCTGCTGAGTATTTGTCGTACAGGTCTATAGCTTATGGCTTATTTTTGGTATGGTCCATCTTTGATGCGGTGGCGGTTGTCTTACGTGCCTTATACCTTGTGAAGTACGGGCTGGTGTGAGGGCATTACTTTAGGAATTGTGGAAAAACAATTGTGTCTCCTCAGCATTTATTAATGTATATTAGATATTGTCATGTTATCAAATGATATGTCAGTCCGTTTGAAAGGATCCTAGATGATTATTATGTGTATATGTGAGTCTAAGCGTAAATTCTTCAATTTGATGAAATGTGTCTTTAGTAGGTTATTATGATGTCATTATGTGTCTTAGTTGAATGTTCAAGTATGATGATTCTGGATGGATTTGATCCAGAATTGTGAAAATTCGACTTGCTGCTGCTATAATAGTTGAAGAGGGTGACCTATAGATGACCTGGTTATTCCTATGTGGCTTCTTGAATGATATGTGATAGTGAATGCGGTGATGAAGATATGTGTGTGTCTGGGATGTGTGTGTCTTGTTTTGTTAGACTTGTGTCCTTAATTGATACATGTAAAATGTGAATATGAGTACTTCACTTAGTATGTTAAAGCCTCTTAGTCTTGTATGTGTGATTGACATATGACCTTTAACATAGTTAAGAAAGTCCTTTATGTGAAACCTTTGTTCCAGATAGAAGGTTACGGTATCCTTGAAGTTGAATGTCGTAATAGTATCCTTCTTGCGTGAATGATGGACTTAGGGTTGATTGTCTGGAATGGCATGAAATCATCCTTAGGAATGTCATTAAGCTATCCTCTTGACAATTGTAGGTAGCCTTAGTGGACCCTCTTTGGCAAGGTTTCATGTGATTAAGAACAAGTTACGGTGCGTCTTCATATGCTCCTTTATTGAAATACTCTATGAGAATAAATGCTAGCACCAATTGAGTATGCTTGGGGAGTTGCTCTAAATAAGATGACATTAGCGAACAAATAAACCCTTCATAGTCCTTAACCATGTGCCTACATAAGATGTGTCCTAGTTCTACCATTGGCAAGTAAAACACCCTCCATCGGAGTAGGTTCATGACTCCGGATTCCATGCATAACTAGTATGGTCTATGTCGGTTATTGCCTATTCTCATCATGTGGGATACCTATAGTATGGGCGCAGTCCTAGAGTTTAGTGGGTGGTATGGGACTTTACCTAGACAGTGCACAATTAGGCTCTGGAATATGTAGTGTTGTGAGTCCTAGGTCTTTTCCAAAGACATTATTTGAAACACTAAGGTTTGAATGTCTCTTTAATGAACTAATGAAGATAATGCACTTAAGTTGAAAAAGTATACAATGAATAAGTTACTTACCATGTCTGGAGTTTAAGATGTGTAGTTAAGTGTGGATGTTGGGGCATAGGTAAAATGTCTCTTCAGTCCTTACCTAGGGAATCTTAAGACTTAAGAATAAATCTAGATGGGCAAGTTAATTGATAAAATAAAACATGATATAAAGTAGGTTAGTCTGAAGATATTTAGGTAAGCTTGGAGAGGGTGTAGAGTGGTCTCTTCTTGAATCTTAAGTAAGTCTTATGTAACCTTTGGAAGGAGAAATGACATTATCATATATTGTTGTTGTGTAATGCGAATAAACCTATCTTAGGTTTAGTCTAATGATCTTTGGTGTGTGTGAGAGGGATGGTTTAATGGCGTACTCATAAACTAACTGAATGTGAGCCTTAGAATCACCTGGGTAGGATGATCTCATGTTTATGTGTTTTGATTGTGTTCTTGATGGCTTGCTATCTTGTGATAGTGAGTGTATATGTTGCAAATGGCTGTGAAGTGATTGTAAGGGGGGATTACTGTATGTTTTATAAATTGAATATGATTGGGGAATGGTAGTTTTAAATTTGTGTTTGGTCCTTAAATGGGTTCTTATTTTATGTATAGGTTTTAATCTAAAAGATCCTATGGGATACAAAATTGCCCGGTTTATCATTGATTTTATGCATTATGCCACCTTAGTAATGCACTTACTATTCCATACATTTTTTATTATTATCTAAAGGTGTGGCTAGCAGGTGAGAGGCATCTTGAAGCAAATCTTGGAAACTAGGACTCTTTAAAGAGAAGTTGAAGTATGTCCTCACTTGACTCGAGGATATAACTATCTTTAGAGTTCTTTTATTCAAAGTATTGTAATATACTAAGTTTTCTACATTTCAATTATGTGGGTCGTGTCCAAGTATTCACGTGTATAAGATGGTGACTTGAGACTTAGCTATATTCCTTATGTTTTTAATGAAAGATATTTGAGTACTATTTTGTTTGAAAAGTTTAAATCTCGCAGTACTTTTTATACATATATTAAATGAATGATGTCAAAGGGCCACGACCTCCGAGAGGTCAAGTACGCCATGCCGCACTCCGAGAGTGCCCTATCGTCTAGAGTGTGCTCTCAGGATGTGATAGGGTACTTGTTATCAACACCACAACAACACATTAGATATAGCATCATTACTATCTAAGTAATTCATCTTTGACAATTGAGTTCAAGAAAGAACCAACATTAATACCTTCTTGCCCTTCATGGGATTTCATACTTCAATCACCCAAGAATGCATAACCAATACATAAAACAAGGTAATTCAATAAGCAATAACATAACTAAACTCAATATAAACAATTGACATATACATCATCTTCAAGAATTCATCATATCAATTAAAGGTTTTTATGCAATCGGGGAGAAATATGGGCCCAAAGGAATATCAAGTGCATAACAACAATGAACCATCACTATATACTTAAACAAAATTAAATGTTCATAATTCATCAAAATTGATTCATAATTTCGTTTTAAAAGAAGACCCATGTGTAGAGCAAAACCCTATATTTGGGGGATTTTTAAAACTTCTTTGGAGATGCCTCTTGGGGAAAGAAATCCCAAGAATGAAACAAATCATCTTTGCCACGAATTTGAGTTGAATCCCTTGATAATTGGTCTTCTTCTTGGAGCTCCAAAGTTCTTCAACGGAGGTTTGAGGAGAGAGAGAAACTAGAGATAAGGTAGAGCTTCTTATTCTTTTTCTTTTTTAATTCTTATTGATAGTTTGAGTTTTTAATTGGGTAATGGGTATAAAATGACAAAATACTATATATATTAACCCTCCCAAAATATCCAAAACACCCCTGCACTAGTTTGACATTAAAATAAGAGTCCAACTTGAAAAATCGTGAAATTGTCAAAACTGGGAGGTGGGTCTGCATCGTGCAAGGGGGTCCAATTCTTTGTTCTTAAAAGCATTTTGAGGCAGAAGACCTCGTGTCAGCTCCGTATCGTAGAGCTGGAATTTTCAGAAATTGGAGGCAGGCGCGCGGCTTGTGCCTAAATTCGTCCGTCGATTTTTTTTCTCATCTCTAAACCCTCGAGTCTTCCCCAAATCATTCCCCAAACCCTTAGGATTTTTATTACCCCTTTTTAACTCATAATATATTAGGTTAGGCTCTAGCTTTGGTAATAGAATTTTTGGGGTGTTACAATATTTCCCCCTTAGGAACATTCGTCTCTGAATGACACCTGTAACCGTTTGTTGGGGAAAATAAAGAGACTCAAGACTAGTAGCCCAACAACAAGTAATATCATAATGAGTCACAACTCATAGGAGGAATTCTCAACTCCTTTCAACACATAATCATAGAATCATAACATGGGTACTAGGTCCACAACTCATCACATACAAAAAGCTCATCATTTCATAACATACAAAAAGGAACTACCTTATCCATTTCATCATGATCTCAAATATGAACATTTAAAGAGGTATAATGCTAATTTTTTTCTCAACACAACATCAAGCATGCTCAATATAACTCTCATGAAGACAATATAACATATTACAGATAAGTTCAAGTCAACCATGGGGAACATAATTCATGAAACCTCAACTTAGGTATGAATTTCTAGAAATATGCACACATAAGAAAGCATTATAAGTTCAACATTATTCATAACTCTCATTTAATGGGAACTGCTAACCTTAACTTTGGGTAGGAGTAAGAGGGTAAAGATGAGGATAGAGGGACTTCATATTGCCTTGACCTCCCTTGTTGCACCCTCAACTAGATGGTTTCTCCATAGGACCTTTTACGGAGGCAACCTCTTTATTCCACAATTATTAACTTGGGAATCCAAGATCTCAATCGGAACCTCCTCATATGAGAGGTTCTCGTTTACCCCTAAACTTTGTAGAGGGAGAATAGACAATGGGTCACCTATACATCTCTTGAGAATAGACACATGGAACACCAGATGAACCGAGGCCAACTCAATTGGCAATTTTAACTCATATGACACTTTCGCGACTCGCTTCAAAATTTCATAAGGGCACAAATATCAGGGACTAAGGTTCATCTTTTTATAAAATCTCATTACCCGTGGGCGAAATCTTCAAGTAGACAAAATCACCTATATCAAACTCAAGATCCCTCCTTCTATTGTCGGCATAAGACTTTTGCCGACTATAAGACATTTTCAACAGATCTCTTATAAGTCAAACTTTTTTCGTATCCCCGTAGACTACCTCAGGACCAAGAACAAAAAACTCACCCACTTCAAACCACCCAACCGGAGACCGAAACCTCCTACCATAAAGTTCTTCAAATGGTGCCATGGAAATACTTGAATGGTAGTTATAGTTGTACGAAAATTCTATCAAGGGTAGGTGGTCATCCCAATTATCCTTGAAGTCAATAAATCACACTCTCAATATGTCTTCTAGGGTTTAGATGGCGCACTCTGCTTGACCATACGTTTGAGGGTGAAATGCTACGGTACTAAGGTTCACTGAGTACCAAGCCTACTTTGGAAGAACCTCCAAAAATGGGAAGTAAATTGGATACCTCTATTCGAAATGATCGACCAAAAGGGTCCCATGTAACTTTACCATTTCTTTAATGTACAATCTAGAATATTCTTCCACCGAATAGAAAACCTTGACGGGAAGAAAATGGTTTGATTTAGTCAACCTATCCATAATTACCCAAATGGAGTCATGTTTCCTACGAGTACGAGGGAAACAAACCACGAAGTCCATATTGACATTTTCCCACTTCAAAGTGGGGATATCAATATCGTGAGTTAGACCTCTCGGTCCTTGGTGATCGACCTTGACTTGTTGGCAATTTGAGAAATTATCCATGAAGTTTGCTGATGTACCGTGGTTTCACGGTATTATTACTACTTTTTTCTTAAGTTTATGTTGGGTCCCAAAAAGCCTTTTTGCTAATTTTATATAAGTTTTCTTATTTGAAGGAAATGGTCCAAAGCATGAAAATTGCGGAGGTTTTTTGAGCGAGAAATGAAGAAGAGACCACCTACGGAGCTTGGTGACGGTCGTCTGCCTTTTGTGACGGTCCGTAGGGCGCAGCGTAGTGCAGCGGCTGGAAGGAAGATGGGGAATTCTGACAAGTGTGGGTTACGGAAAACGTGACGGACCGTCGTTATATACATGAGGACAGCTGCAGGTTAGTTAATGAGATCCGAGAAGTAGCCTAGTATCCCATTATTCCAAGAGTTTACGTGTTTTGGAACGAAAAGACCATCGACCACACCGTTCGTGCTCGAACAATCCGTCATACCTGCCGTAGATGGTAATGAAGAGAAGAAGAGAAGATAGTTGCAAAGTATGGATGAGGAAGTCCTTTGACGGCACGTCATTGACACGACGTCCCGTTGCGGGTCCATCGATCAGACCGCCCCCATTTGACAGATTTCCAGCACACTAGCGTCCTTGTTAATTATTGTTTTTATGTTCTATAAATCGTTCGAAAAAACCTCATTTTTGAGATTTAGACCTCTGGATCAAATTTAGACCTTGAATATTTAGACTCGTGATTATTTGTGAGCTGTTTGAGAGAGTCGATTATCTTGAGACTTTTATCATTGGATTGTTGGTTTACTTTTGTGTGATAATCAAGTGAACTTTCAGATTTTACCTTTCTCATCAAGTACGTGCATGAATTTTATTACAATTTGAATATCGAATTACTTGAAATGGTAAACTAACTCAAGAACTAGGTGCGGGAAACCATAGGCGAATAATGGGTAAAAAACCTAACTAAAATAACATTCTAGAAAGGTCTTACATGTATGATATCTTTCGTTTAGAAGTCTTTTAAACGGATGCCAACGTTAGAACTGCTTAATGATACTTGCCGGACCACGGAGGTAGGGATAAGAGGGAAAAGAATTATCAACATAGATTTTAGTGGGTATACAATATAAATAGGT
>JAKWJA010001505.1:0-82780 GCA_027704765.1 Solanum habrochaites | reverse complement strand
AACCCATCCTTCTCTTACAATCTTCAATCAAAACAATGGCCTCCTCCACTCCCCCCACCCCACTGTGCACTCATACCTTAAACTTTCAACCCCAAACACACTCCCACCCAAACCCCCAAACCACGGAAACATCACCACGCCATTGGTCCTCTCAAAAAGTTCTTTGAATCCACCTCGAAATCCTACCTCCTTCACAAACCCCTAAATTTTCTCTTCTCTATCTTCATCAAAATCGGATTTCAGCTGATTTCTCGGGTAGACGTTCGACCGATTAGTTTCCAAGATGCATTTTGGCCGCGCAACGATTATCTCGGGTAACGGATAGGCACATTCATTTGCTCAGAGGCTCTTGAAGAAGCGATCATTGTGTAAAAAACGAAGCTGGTTTAGGACCACGTGTTGTTGACTTTCGGCTTCTAAGCTGGTAGGGTCTGATGATTATACTTTTTGTTAGTGAGCTTGGGAATAGAGGGGAATGGTTAGCTGCTATGCGTTGCTTTCCATTCGTGTTGGTCGTGAAAGGAGCGAACATGAGCAAGGTAATTAGCTGTTCAATGATTAGTATACTTGGTCAGATAAGGGAAGGTGCTTTAGCTGAGAAAGTGTTTGAGAATGCTTTCAGTGGACGGGCCCCCCCCCCCCCCCCAGAGAGCTTATGGTAATACTGTTTATGCTTATTCGCCTTGATTAGTGCTTATGCAAAGAGTGGGTATTGAAAGAAGCTATTAGAGTTTTTGAGACATGAAAAGATTTCGGCTCGAAGCCTAATTTTAGTGACTTAGAATGCGTTGATTGATGCTTGTGGGAAGGAGGTGCTGATTTTAAGAAGCGTCGGAGAGTTTGACGAAAATGCTGAGAAATGGGGTTCAACGGATAGGCTACCTTTATTCGTTGCTTGCTGTTTGTAGTGTGCAGATTGTGGGGAGGAAGACTGCGAGGGGGTTGTTTAACGAGATGATTTATAGAGGAATTGATCAGGATAGATCACGTATAATACATTTTTGGAGGTAGCATGTTAATGGGGGACGATAGATGGATTTTGATATTATGTCTGAGATGCATGCAAAGAAAGAATATTTTGCCCAAACCCAAGTCACCTACAGTTACTGTGATTCGGGGGATGTTGCAAAAAAGCTGGGAGTTAGGACAGAGCGGGTTGAGTTATTTAATGAGATGAAGTGTGCGGCATAAAAACTAGAAGGTTTCTTACAATAACTTTACTGCTATAATGCAAGCTGGGCAAATGTGAGGAGAGCTTAATGTTAGCAAGGAGATGGAGGGGGGGGGTGTATGGGAATTAAGAAAGGATGTTGTCATTACATGCTTTCTGATGGGTTTGGCAAAACAAGAATGTAACCAAGGTTAAGCAGTTGTTTGCAGAGATGAAAGAGAGAAACAGAAAGCTTTACACTATAAGAGAAACGTTATTGACGTACTCAACACTTGTTAGTGTGTCGAACTTAGGAAAGGAGCCTTTCTTCCCGGACCACCGCGTCCCTACCCTCAACTTCGTGAGTCTGACTCTGGTTAGAGGTAAAGGAGTTCAGAAGCAAGGTCTGAAGGCAGATGTTGTTTGTTATAGCAAACTTATTGATGCCTTGTGTAAAAAAGGGCCTTGTGGAGTATTCGTCGTTGGTACTTAATGAAGATGACGAGGAAGGGTACAACCCCAAAATGTTGTTGTTACTATAAAACTCATAACATGCTTGGTGAATCGGCAAACATTGAATGTGGATCAGACAATGTCACACATATTGTATCCGCTATTCTCAGAGTAAGTGGAAAACATTTGAAGAGGAAATATCGTTAAAGATTTTCGAGCATTAAGCTGCTCTTAAAGTCAACTAAGCAACTGGGAAGAAAAAAACTAATGCTGAAAGACAGGACATGCTCTGCTGTAGGTGTTTCCATTAAGATGCGATTGAATTACAAATAAAAGGCCTAATGTCGTCACGTTTTCAGCAATCTTGAATGTTGCAGGTATAATTTTTGTTTACTACTAGTTCCATGCTTTACATTGAACTGTTGTGTTTTCTTAAGTGGATCTTTTCATTATGTATGGGAGTTAGTATGATCTATTTCAACTTTAAAGAAGGCAGTTTGGCGGTTATCTTTTTGGGGTGGTATGGTAGTTATGTTCATTTCTTTGGTAGTTGACTGAGGCATTTGATCATGGACAGAAATTGTGCTACTTAATCTGTTTGAGGATTGAATGCAAATGCGCCAGTCTACTTTCTGTCATTGTCTTGAATTTGATGATTGTATGTGTTGCTATCTATTATCAATATGCTTCTTGTTTTCTGTGAAATGCAGCTAGCAGATACAGAACTTTAAGATGTTGTATATATGACAAACAAAAAGCCAGAACTAACTTTTGTAAGTCTGGTGGGCGAGTTAACCCGGGGGCGTGGGTACTTGCGCTAGTGGAATAGTAATTGTTCCATGTGGATATCAGATGCGCCAAGGTGGTTGGGACACCACTGTTGTTTAAAAATAAATAAAGCAGAAGAAAACTCTTAGTTTCCACTGAGACAGATCTCTTTTCACTCTAATGAAATGCAACTCTATGTTAAGCTTGGATTATTCCCCCCAAATGTGTGTAGTAGAGCTCCATAGACAATCGCTCAATGACCTTGCTTAGAAGTTCACAAGAGAGGCGGGGAGATAGGGCGAGAGAGAGAGAGAGAGTTTTGGCCTTGAAGACTACTTACTATAGTTCTTTTATTGTCTGAAGTGCTTGAGACTTTCAAGCAGCAGGTTGTGGGGTAGTTTAGTGTCAATAAAGAGGACCCACTTGTCACATTAAGAACACCCAATTAAGGAGTTTTTTTTTTTCACTTCTAATTACTTTGGATCAAGGGTGTTTAGTAAGAAAAATATTGTTCAGAAAATAAGGTCATTTTTTTTTTTTTGAGTCATCAAAAACACCAGGACATTATGTTCCATTACAAAGGGGAAAATGACTATCTTTGCTTAGTTTTTTCTCAATAGACTGTTGAAATAAGTTTTTTGAAATCTTAGAGATTGTTGGATAGTGAGACAGTTTTCTTACAGTTTCCAGAAAATTTTTTACCGGGAACTACATTCCTTCCTACCACTACCCCAAATATTTTCTTCAAAGTGGGTAAACACGAATCTGGAGAATTGAGCAAAGGAATTGTGTTGTATAAAAGAAAATATATTGTCAATTTGGCACACAAATTTCCTTAGTAGAATTTTAGAAGTGGGTGGAGTGCGAAAGAGGACAAGAAGATATGATTTTTTGGTGAGTAGCATTTGTTTTTTCTTGATTAAAACCTTTTGAAGGAGTGCTCGGAAGAATTGCTACTTAAGACATTAACCATCTTTAGAAAATCCCATGCACTGAATGGTTTAAATGTTATGATCAAAACTGAATGGATTTGACTATTTGAGTAGATATGGATGTGTGATTCCAACATATAATTGCAGCCGATGCAGTCATTGATGAAGGCTGACTCTTACTTGAAGAAATCCGTCTATTTGATAATCAAAAGTTTATGGGGTGGCACCATGGCACTTCTCATGGGGCAGAGGGAAGGTGTATGGTCACAAGCTCTACTCTTTTCAATGAAGTGAAGCAGATAGACTCCTTCAAACTGCATTCTGCGTTAAATGCTTTTGATGACCATGCTGTGGCATTTTGGACCAGGTAAAACTCAGTTACATAACAACTATCAAAGAGAAGAAACTATAGTGAATTTCTTCATTTTTTTTAGTTCTGATAAAGAGTGAAATTTCTCTTCATTGATGATGAGATTGTGTGTGATTATCAGGTTGTGGTGTATAGTCAGGATATTTGCTCAGTAGGCACCACCATCCTTTTTTAATAGGGAGAGGGTTTGAACAATTATATGTCATCCTCCCCAATGGCATTAGTTAGAAGTGTTATTTACTATGGAATGCGTTCAAGGAGCATGATTTGAGGGCCTAAAGGAAAATTCTATTCGAGACTAATTGTATGTGAAACCGTTTTTTCCACATCCAGGAGATTATTTCCTTAAGAAAAAACAAACAGTTGAAATTGAAATAATAAGAAAGCATAGACAAAGATGGATATCAATCTAACAGGTCATGACTATATAGAAATCATCTCGTTCATGGCTGTTGAAGGCATAATCTCCAAAGTGGTACTTGTGCATCTTCTTCTGTCCCGATCTTGGATCTCTTCACCTTTCTGCTCACTCCTTAAGCTGACCTTACCTGGCCTAATTGCATAGTTCAGCATGGGTGTCAAGGAGGAAACCAAAATCTTTGCTCTGATTATGTTTAACTGACTAATATGACTTGCCATAAATACTACTGACTCTAATTTGGTGTTTTATCTAACTTTTTTCCAGAAACAAGGGCAAATTGTTGTAATTGAAGGGAAAACGTTCGGAAGTGTGGGAAAATACATGGTTCCACTTCTTGTTTGGATTCTGCATTTGATGTCTTCAGGGTGCATGTGCAATGGTCCACGCAGGGTTGCTTAGTTAGTATACGTCTATAGTTGTGAAGGCACGAGCTACCAAAGATGTTGAGGATTCCTATAATTTCTCTTATTTTTTTTCAAAGTGGACAACGACAAGAGTGATAATCATGAATGGAATGTTCAACTGTCCTCTGCAGCATGTTGACGGGCTGGGGCAAAGCACAGCAAGGATAAACAGGTGATGGCGCCTTACAACGAGCCATGACGGCTGCTCAACCAGCATAGGTGCACCATTCCAGATAGCAACGTTGCAACATTGGGGATGGTTCATATACACTGGTGCTGTCGGTAATGCTTGGTTGAGAGAATCAGGTACACTTGAAGTGCTTGTTTTCAAGATGATACAAGTCACTTGCGTTTTTGCCACAAAGGGTTTTGTCAAATTTTCTAATTTACAGCAAACTAACATTGTAGTCGTGTCTGTATAATTTGACAGGGGGAAGTATAAAAATTTTTCCAGTGTACATTAGTATATAAATATATATATTTCCTTTGTTGTGTGAAGGTAATATTCTATGTCACTTTAAAACTGAACAGGTAACATGCGTCGGAATGGTAAGACGACAAGTAATTTATGTAAACTTTATAAATGCTATAAATAGAAAACATAATAACAAATATATAAAAAAGAACTATTTCAAGTGTAACCCTAAGAGAAATTAAGTGGAATATAAAGTTCATACTTTAGGTTTTGTTCGTTTGTATAATGTGAGTTGTGAAATGTGAATCGAAGAATTTTTTAAAAGGGCAAAGACAAATAATAGTAACGTATTGAGATTAATAATTTTATATTTATGACAAATAAAAGCAGTACAAATTACAATAGTCTTAATGAGTTATCAATTTACTCAATTTTATAATAATTGCCCCAACCATAACTGATAATTTATTTTTCTATAAAATTATTAAAAAACTGTTAAATTTAATAGCAACAAAGTCAATAATACTTTTTTCGGATTTATGGTTTCAATAATGACAAGCAAAAAAGAGCTTATTTTTGGGGTCCCCACATCAAATACAATAACCTATTAATTCTATGCTTCTATATTGTTCCACGCTAACCCCCTCCCACACCATCCTTCTATATTATGACAACTGCAATAACAAAGATACTACACTATTATTGTCCGTAGCAGCTAGCAAAGTCAAAAATTAACGTTTATTCAGTTTAAACGATTAATTTGTTGTATCCTATATTATTCAAAGTGGAAAAATCTGACCTTCAAAGTTGGATTACTTTTTTTGCCCCTAATTAAATCAAAATAAATTAATTTATTTTTAAATTCTAATCCCTTTAATTCCATAATGATAATATGCAATCCAAAACAAACTACCTTTAATCTTTTAGTTATGACATTATACTTGTAAATTAAATAGGTTTTAAATAAATTAGAGTAGAAAATAATAATGTATCAAAATCTGTTCGGATTTTGTGATTTTAGTTAACATTATACGGTAATAAATAGGTTAAAAAATAGAGTAGAAAATAATAATGATATGTAAAAATCTTCGAATTTTGTGGATTCTCGGAATTTTGAAATTAACATAAATTTATCTGTCATAAAACTATAAATGTATGGAATCTTCAAAGTTTGTGATTCGTTGAATTTAGAACTAAAATAAATGTATTATCATGGGTCAATGCCCTACTAAAAATTTTGGTAGATGAATACATGTTTCAAAATCACTATAAAATACCAGTTAATGCTTCCTAGGTCATCACATTCTTTTTTTTTTTTTGTTCATCTACTATTCTTTTTTTGCTCCTAGAAGAACAAATAGCTTCATTCTGAATTAAAAGAGAAGCAGAGAAGCTTTATTACGGTATTAGTTCAACGGTTTTAAACTTAACAATAGAGATATGGACTTATATAATTCTTTAGATCTTTTATGTTAGATTATGATTTTAAGTTTTTCGTTTTCATTTTGAGTTAAGGTATGATTGTTCAAAATGGATTTGGGATGCAACCCTATTTTTTATGTAATTATATTTACTTGTATTATTATTGAAAAAAATTCCTTTGTTTTGTGTTATTACGCTTTAAGTGTATTTAATTGACAAAACTTAATACCAATGAATGATACATATTTGAATAGTTTATGCAAAAATGTGCTTTTGTTTAAATAGAAGTATTTAAATAAATTACATATCAGTAGTGACGTTACGAAAATAAATAATGATTTTAATATATATTTATATATATATTTTTTTGGTTGGGACTATCGTGGCAAAAGCACAGTCGAGAACTAGTTCTTAATATAAGTAACCAAGTTTAAAAATAATTCAAATTTTTTACTTAAAGTTATTGCGTTAACGTAAAATTCATATCTGAATACCGAATATATATTATAGCTTCGTCCCTTCTTCCGTTGTAACACATTGTATTGTTAACAAAGTTTCATGTGCATCCATGTTCTTGTTAGGGATGAGGGAGTGGGATTAATTAAAAAAAATTAGGAAGGAAGGGAAAAAAAGGAAGGAAAAACAAAGGAAAAAAAAAAAAAAAAAAGGAAAAGGAAAGGGGAAAAGGAAAAAGAAGGTAAAAAAAAAAAAAGGGAGAGGGAAAGGAAAAAAAAAAAGGAAAGGAAAAAGGGGAGGAGGCAAAAAAAAGGAAGGGAAAAAGGGGGGAAAATAGGAAAAAAAAAAGAGAAAAAATTAAAAAAGGAGGAAAACAAGAATGGAAAGGAGGAAAAAGAAAAAAAGAAAAAAAAAGGGGAAAGGAAGGAAAAGGAGGAAAGAAGGAAAAAAAAAAAAGAAAAATTAAGGAAGGGAAAGGAAAAAAAAAAGGAAGAAAACAAAACGGAAGAAAAAGTTAAAAAAAAAGTAAAAAAAAATGAAAAATTAAAAAAAAAAAAAAAATTAACAAAAAAAAAATTAAAAAAAAAGTGAAAAAATTGAAATTTAAAAAACCAGTAAAGTATCAAAAAATTTTAAAATTAATTAAAAATTAACAACCAAGTTAATATACTTATACATACTACCATTCGATTTTAATTAATACATTAAAGAAAGTTTATTAAGGTATCCGTGGCATTCGTTGAAACCAAATTTTCAAAGGATCATTAATATTTGATTATAAAAATTAAAGGGATGTGATCTATCTAATTCCAACATGAAGATAATGAGGTCTCACTTAGATAGACAAAAAAAGCATGAGAAAATTGATTAGAAGAATTGCTTAAAATTAAGGAGCCTCTGTTGGGGAACATGAAGTTAGCTATTAGCAGCCTAAAAAGGTCTATTGAGCTGTAATAAAGTCACATTTCGTCCAAATTAGAATTTAAAGTTATGAATCTTTGTACTCGGATTCTTTTTTTTTTAGACTTCTTTTTCTAAGCTTTCAAGCTATATTTTTCGGGGTACGGCATAGAGACTTCGCTTTTGTGCCTATAAGGCCGTTCTAAAATAGAAACATTAGTTAACATAAACTCGATTTAAATTCCATCATTAAAACCCACCCCACTAGTTACTAGCAATCACGAATTAAGTGTATTCACCCAACATTCAAATATAAAATAAGGACGATAGGTAAATTTTAAATTCATTCCGCAAAATGCCATTGCATTGAATTTGGAAGAAGGGAGGGTAAAGGAATAATCCAGGGTGTTTTTCATTAAAATCAGGCATGGCGTGTGTGTTGTTATATGGGCCTATATAAGTGAAAAATAAAATATGGTTGCTCTTTACTTAAGCCATACCAAATATATACATATATATATAGTTGGGGCGGTGAAGAGATCTCATTTGGATTTCATGTGCACTACTTAGCTGGAGAACATGCCATTCCTATAAACTCACCACCAACAATTTCTTACTTCTTCGTTTTAAGAAAAGACGATTCTAGTTTGATTTGGACATATATGTTTAAAGGTTTTAAATTTAATTAATTAATTTTTTTTAATTTAGTAATTTTAAATATATTACGTTAAAAAAATTGAATTAAAGTGTGATCAAAACGAAAAAAGAGGAGAGAAAAATGAAAATAGGTCAATTCTTTTTAGTACACTTGGCTTATTTCATCATTGATTGTTTTATCCCATTCTTTTGGCAGAATAATTGTCACATTATTATTATTATTATTATTATGTACGATTAAAATGTTAGCTTAGCCTTATAATTGCCTAATTGCATTATCATTTAACTTAGATATATAGCCCATACATTTGCTTCTAAAAAGAATCATTCCCTTGTCAAAACAAATGTCATAGAGCTAGCTTAAAGATTCATATAATCAACGTACTATATACATTAATTTTCTTATGGGTATTTTTTTCTCATATCCTAACAAAAAAGGGAAAAGTTTGAGTTAAGCGCGATTCCTTCCAAACACCATATAAGGAGACAAAGAGTCACGACTTATAACGTAAGGCATGCAAAGGTGCAAAAAGTGTTGTGATGAAGAGAAGGATACGCGTAGTAGAACGTTCTAGAGTTCGAGGATGAGATTGGAGTAAAGTCAGATAAGCAAAGAGGTTGATTTCCAATTAACTCTGAAGATTTGGGTTGGAAGGGATTTTTAGGAGACAGCTGATTACATTTTGGCGTTAGAAAATGAGATTAAGGCTATGCAAGGATATGGTGTAAAATGTATTGTCACCTCTAATCACTAAATCATGTATTATTTTATTATTATATGTGTCAAAAAATGACTTATTATACAGATTAATTACTGATGTTGTTTATTTGTTCAGTCATCAATGTTATGTGAATGGCTACAATTGTGAAATTGCAAACTATATTAGTTATGTAAAGTTGAAGCTTGTTTTGGTAACAACGTGAGGATACTGACGATGTATATAAACATAAAACGGGGAGACTAGTAGCATCGTAAAATATAAAATCATCACAATCTTAATTTCACTTACCACATTCTTCATATTCACAGCAGAGTAGCCTACAAAGGCATCTAAAAGACTAATTTCAATAAGCTTCAGGTTCAGGCAATACTGACCGAGAGCTTTGAGAGCCACAATGCCGAATGTATTGAACAAATCCATTGTCATATGGGGGCAGTTTCACCACAATTTTCGAAGCAAGACTTGTCAGTAATTGTTTGGCATTGGAAAAGATAAGCTTTCTCTAACAGAGTGGACATCATGGAGCAATCTCATATAAGCTTTATCACCAACAGAAAACAATGTTTGAGAGTAGGCAACTCGAGCGTTAGCCTTGAGACTAGCATCATCACCACCCCACGACAAAGGGTTGTCCTCCCCAATACGTGTCTGTTCACTAAGCTCCAGGTTTGGGCGTCTATCCCTCACCTTCTACACCAGTAGAATCTGCAATCTCACAATTTTAACTTGGTACCTGAGTAGATTCCCTTCGGCATTTCAGATTGGGATTGAAGGCAAATACTCTCATCCCCGTGGATGCTGCTTAAAAGCATATAGCCCTGCCTTGGAAACACAGCACAAGCATTTCTCTCTTGACCCTTTGTTAATCATAGTTTCTTCTTCATGGAAGCATTCTTTAGAAAGTCACCTGTACTCAAGTAGACAATATTTCATTTATGGAAGGAGATTCGATCCAACTAACCGCCTTCCTGCTTTGTCGGCACGCCATTTTCTTCATCACTTCATCCAAACAGTTATGTCAACTGCACACTACATTCGCTCCTTTTGTCTCCAAGCTTTTGGAAAGCCTGAGTATATGCAGGATGGCGTGCTCCAATGTGTAGATTCCCTTTGCTGCAATCGCTCGAGTTCTAGACACGGTGCAAGCCATGCCCCTAGCAATGGCCCCCCAGACGACCACATCATGCTTAAAAGGCATCCCATCGAATTCGTTTTTTTTTCTTCTGCTTTTTTCCGTCAAGCTGACCTGCCCTTCCATACAGTCCACACAATACATGCCATAGTGTTTTCCTCTCGCTTTCAATCGTACTCTGTTTACCTGAATGAAAATTCTCTCACCTTCCTCGACTAGCCACCATGGCCACATGCATATACCAAATTATAAAAGTAATTTCATCAGCCTGATACACTCTTGTAGGATCCTCCAAACTCCTGCATTGCTCCTCTCTGCAAAGCCGCATGTCTTGCTACCTCCAATGATCGATTCCAAGCTCCATAATTCCTCCGTGCCGGATTGACTCAAAAATGCAGAAAGCAACTCAATTCTCCCATTTAGCGTACATGTCAAGACGGGGAGGTCAACAAGACTACCGTCAAGAGGGGAACCAACCTTCAAATTGCATGCATGACTTGATTGCCTACCAGAACATCGAGTAGCCTGCGCAGGCATCTAAAACGTTGAAAACGTAAAATGATTGGACGAGAACCCGCGTTCAACCCTCAACTTTAAACATTTCAATTCAAGCCGTCATAACTCCCCATATTGCAAATACCCTCTTTCATGCCGTCCTAAGAAACCACATGGCTTTTCTCACTCATCTCATCAAAAACGAATCGAGAGCTTCATTAGCTTCTTTTCTCAATAAACCCCTTGATCAAAGTACTCCAAGTAAAAGATTTCTCATAGGCACATACTCACAAGCCCTCTGGCGCCTTCACTTGTGACCCAAATCTCATATAACCCAAATCAACACATTCCAAACGGGGTAATGGTCTTTATCCAAACTCTCATCAAAAACTCGAACTAACCTCTAGTAATCATCCAAATCAACATAACCGAACCCCTCATCAATGCTGACCCTACAAGACTTTGAGACTTATCCCCGGCACAGAGCACGAGAACCGTGAAAGCTGAGGGATCAAATTCTTGTATGTAATGCAAGAAGGAGCTAATGGACGACACTGCAAAGTAGCTCATTGGTTCTCATTTCTCCACATCTGTTCATTATCTAGAAGACATCTATATACTTTCCCTGGGTTGTTAGCGTTTGCGATATCCCGCCGAGAGCAGGGTGTTTCCAAGAACGACATCTCCTGTGAGGCATTTTGGTCAATCAGGTACTCTGCTTTTGATTAGGTTGTGCTGAAGTTACCAGCTGTCAGGGAATTCCATGATCGACGTTTGTCAGTGTGGACTTTGATCGACAAAACGTCCGAGCTTCTTTGGAGGTTTCCATTTCCCGCTGATCTGTTGCTCGTTTTTGTTCAAATTAACCGCTGAGCCAGGGTAGAAATTTATTTGGGCGGCATAGAGCAAAGGTGCAGCTACCGCGCCGGCCAATTTGACTCTTTATTTAATATATTTTTAATTCTAGTTATCTGATATTTTCTCTCTCTCTTAGTTGAGTTATAAGGGTATTTTTAGCTCGAAAGTACAAAGGGAAAAATATATTTAAAAACTTATGTTTATAATACTGGATATATTTGGTCTTCCGCCAAAAAAGAAATAAGAACACTTAAGCAATGAGGACGTGTGTATAGAAATCAAGTTATAAGAATATAAGCATCAAGAGAAGCAGTAAGAGACATAATAAAAGAAATAGTCATTTTCATCTTATTCAGTGTGTACAATGGTGAATGAATAGCTTGATTATAGTTTTGAATAAAGATATCATAGTCAAATGTCCACCTTGGAATTATACATAGTTATCATCAAGGTTCATATCACCTTGAAATCTTATCACATTGGAACATTAATTGAATCCAAATTTAATTGTTGGATAACTCTATGGATCTCCACATAACACAATAGATTTATAACACTACACTCCCCCTGTATGTCCATAATAATGTGCCCATGTTAAAACCTTATTAGGAAAAACCCCTGTGGGAAAAATTCTAGTGAAGGAACAAGAGTACACGTATCTTTTGATACGCACTATTTTTCCACTCATTAAGAACCTTGCCAGAAAACCCAGTGGGAAAAAATCTCGGTAAGGGAAAAAGATGCAACGCGGATTTGAATCCCCTGAGTAAAACATCACTTAATTTCTTGTGATGAAATGTCTCAATCTTCGTACATTGTGGTTGGTATATTCTTTTTCTAAGAAAAAACCACCACACATTTTCTTGAATCTGGGTGTCATTTTATCTCAACTAGAATGCACTTCGACTCGCCTTCATGCAAGGACTTTTATTTCATGCATAGGCAACATTTGTTCATTGAATGCCAGGAGTTATTGTGCTCCACATGCAAAACAATACTGCTTAAGTGGATTTATGCAATCAGATTAATATGCGCATCTGCTAACCAAATCAATTTTGTCCTTTGGATTCCTCGGAATAGATACCCTAACTATGGTCCTTCGATGATATTCATCATGTGCCCAACACCATTTCAATTTCTTTAAAAAAATCGGGGAAAACTGAATCTTGCCATTACATTTTTGCAAAACAAAATATCTGGTCAATATTGTTAGTAAGTTTCATCAACAAGAAACTCTTCAATCCTTCTTTTTGATATCAAAACTGAATTTCATCATTTATGTTCAAGAGTGATCTCATAATCATCCGGGTACAATGACATCGATTTAATCCATATAATAATGGGCATCAACCTTTATTAGTGTATGTGTCACTGTAGACAATATTCATTTGTCAAATATCAACTGTAAGTCAAGACAAATTGTCTTTACCAAGACATTTCATAAAAATACCAGGACACTTAAGGTCATTCTTTTGTAACCCTTTTTCTCTTCTTCCTTGACTATATCAATCCATATAAGGATTCTTCAAGCTTTTTGCAAAGTTTCCTTTCAAACTCTTATATGCTTCAGACACCCGTCATTGTTTCAAGGAATTTCATATAACCGTCATTGTCTAGCTAGACCTTACCAATCATTCATTACAATGCTTCAAATTTTTCATATGTGGCCTGGATCAAAAAATCCTTCATTGCATCGCACCAAAGGATAAAACATCTCCATACTGTCAGGATTTTTTGGGCGATAAAAAACCCCCTTTTACTGCCCCAATGCACAAACCGTAATTTGATGAGCGTACGGTTATCTATCGCATCATAATTTATGATACCCCACTTACATTATCCTTAATTTTATGGACTACCAGTCCAAAATGTCACTTTTGTAGTGAAACAAATATCTTGAATTGTGCATTTTTACTTGGCCAACCATTTATCTTTCCACACTATAATGACATATTTTAATTCAAGATTTCGTAACATTTAATAATCATTTGAGCGCTACCTCCTATCAAAGATAACCTCGACAGGTTTTATTTGATAATCGATTCCACCCGGACATAACTTATCGAGATCTCCTTCATTTTTCCTTCATCCCTGAACTTTTTTCAAGATTTTATGAGTGTTAGTCCATGTGCTCTTTTATAGCACTTGCCTACATTCTCATGACCATATTGATCATTTGCTCTCTTCCTTCTTCAAGGAATTTTATCTTTGGAATCGAATGGTCTATTACGCTTCCGGCGTATCCAAAATAGACTCTGTCCCTTCAAGGACTTCCACTTTGGAGCATTTGCAGCTGAATTATAGTCATAGGGTCAGTGCAGATGCATCTGGCAACTGATTTGTAAACATTATGCAACTGCATCTTTGAACTTTAAGTTCACATATTTTTTAGAGGATCTCTAGATAATTCATAATTAAAACACCCACATAATTTTTCAAGCTGCAATCATCATCTCCCCTAATGTTAAAATCAACCTTCATTCCTAACCTTATTGAAGTTATCTTTGTGCTGGGGTGGAGCAACTTACAATCATAACTGGGCACATTTCAACATTTTAGATGAAATTATAGGTTTCCTGACCCCTGAAGAACCAATTTTTAATGGGAAACCTTGTTGGTTTGGATGCATACACTTGTTTGCTACATGTTAAGTAAACTTATCTCAATAACCAAATCTTATTTGGGTAGTTTTTTGTTCTCATAACCATGATTTAACTATAATTGGAGGCATACCATTTCTGGCTAAATCGCCGTTAATTATCAATATCCTTTCATAGTGTTGAACTGTGCTCTTATTTTAACAATTCGAGCAAGAACAACCTTACAAAAACCAATTTTGTAATTTGACACAAAATACATGTGCCCTCGCATAATGCAGCTCATCATATAGTTGCAAATATCCACATGACAGAGTAACGGGCCCTATTCACCCTTTTATATGTTTCCAAAATTTTAGGGGATTACAATCCCACCCTTAATGGTACAAATCGATCATTTTATCAAGAGAACAAGCAACACAAGAGAATTCTTGAAGATCTTTATTTCTTCATCATCATAATCACCTGAATTCTCAATCACTTTGCATCACATTTAATCGGAAATTGTCAACCAATCATGCCAACTGATCTTTTATTTTAGTACACTTGTAATTACTTTTACATGTGATTTCATGAGCATGTATATGTGGGGGATCTGCAACAAACAAGGGAAATTGGGATAATCTTTTTACATAATCTTTATATAACCCTTCGGTTGTAGTGTTTATAGTCTCAATTTTTTTTCAATTATCCGAACTTAAAAAGTGTCTTTTGATACTTATACTAAACCCCATCTTATTCCCTGCTTACAATATCACAGGACTCGTTAGAGCTTGATTTTGTGTACTCTCACAATTGGCATGACACCATACCTATGGTGAACATCTCCGTACAAAGAGGAAATTTATTATTATTGTCATGGTCAAAATCTTAGGAGCAAGATGTCTTTCTTGCTTTACTTTTGTTTGTACCATAGGTACACAACATTATTAATTTGTATTGCCACATAATAAACACACAACTCTTATAGGTAAGACTATTTCTTTTCTTTTTCCTTTCGGTAGTTCATAATAAACATACCAGAGTGGACGTATAAACGTACATAACGAGTAGCCATTTGTCTGCCAAATAAAATTTATTTCCTCAAACCTCTCGCAGAGGTGAGTTTTGACATATATCATTTTTTTCTCAAACCTTCATCGTGAGTTTTTGTGGCATAAATCAAATCCATAATGATTTTATCTTTTTAGACCCGTTCTCTTATAGAATGATCGAGCCTACACGATCTCATCACAAATCACATTCTCTTCAAAAAATGGACTAATCATGTATATGTATTTCCATATATTTGCATTATAAGCACATTGTCTGACTAAAATTCACATTATATTTCCAGACATAACCTAAACATCACTTTGAAATACAGTTGCATCACACCACTTATATTCCTTTTATTTTGATGGAGGATTATAAAACTTCTCAATACAGGGTCGACAATATCGCAAGCCCTATATGACCTCATACCATTTTGATAATAAAAATTAACCTTAACATGTTGAAGGCCTCTTTGAAGAACCCACTGTTTCTTCCTTTTAAAGTTTACCAAATGATGACTATTATACTCCGTCCCTTTATCATGCCTTTTTCATATCGTTAATCATTTTGTCATCTTTCAGACTAATTTATTTACTTCTAACCCCATTCTACTATAGAATGTAGCAAGTCAACATCAGATTTTCAAAGTTATCATATGTTTCTACACATTCTTTCAAGGAATGGAAAATTCAATGAGAACAAATTTCAAGACTTTTCATCAACAATATATTATTTTTCTATAGTTATTATTTTATCATCAATATGGTGCATTGACCTCAACTCAATGTCTTATCATATAAGGCGTGTTAGGCAAATCTTGGGCCTGTGAAACCCAATCATTTATCATCAATGGTGGGGCATCAAAACTAAATTTGTGTCTTAACGCCTTTTGTGCGATAGAACGTGATCTACCGTCTTACCCTCAAATATTTTTTAATTAGGTGCATCTGGACTTTAACTTGTTTCTTAACCCTTTGGTGCGATGAAAACTTGAATCCAACGTCGCTTAACCTTAACCAACGGTATAATAATCGAAGTACACTGACTTACCGTTGAGTCTTTCAAACATCAAAAGAACATTCAAACTCATGCATTTTAAATTTGCTATCTTCTCATTAGATGTTTTTTATAGCAAGTCATATTCAATCAATAGTTGTATATGTCTTTGGTTTCCTGATAATTGTTGGTGATTGAATATTCATTTTATTCTAAATCATAAAATATTTTACGAAAATACATACCTGAATTTCATGCAAATTACAGTTGATTCTCATAACGAGATCAACCAAACATGAGTTCAACAGAAAAACCAAAACTCATTCTCAATTGGCTGAGACTCGTGCTGATAGATAACGTGTTATATACTCAAGCTATAATAATATAGCATAAAGAGAAACAACAAAGAAAGTAGATAAAAGAATATTCATTTCATCTTTCAATGTGTACAATGGTGAAGTTCTTTATTTAAATTTATAGTGTTGAATATATCATAGTCAAAGTCAACCCACCTAATTATACATATTTATCATCAAGGTGCATATTCCAACACCTGAATCTTATCACACTGGAAACATTAATACATGACTCCAATAATAGTTTGGATAACTCTAATGGATCATCCAATAACACAATAGATTTATAACAGACGAGTATTTATTACTTTTATATTTTTTTCTAAAGATTAGTATGCGACTAAAATAATATGATTTATCATGAAAAAGTTATAATGATCCTACAAACACATTTCCAATTGATTTTTTAATTTTTATAAGTAAACATTTCTAAACGCGTTTCAAATAATATTTTATCTTAAGACTTTTATATCAGCATAAACTTGAATGCAGTCAACAATCTTAGAGCAAATCATTTTTATTGTTACCTTAAAACTCTATCTTAGCATAACTCGTAAAATGTACGTAAGGATCTCGACTATTAATAATTTATTGAAAAGCGTTATAGAAATATACATGGAACATATCTTGTGAAGAATGATTTTTACGCTGTTTTGTCCATAGTCTTATGTTATCACATTGCCGGTTGCAAAAAATATAGAGAATTATCTGATCCTAGTGAGCCGAAGGGGGATCAATGTAATCAAGACTAATCAATCTAAATATGCCCTTAATTTGGTCCTCAACTTCAAATTTTAGGCCCTCAAAACTTTGGTTATGTGCAGTAAATACTGATACTTCAATAAAACTGGAACAATAGACACCCTTCCTACATGTATTATGTCATGTAGAAATTCATGTGTTTACCTTTTTTCAACTTTATACAAGTTAAAATATCACTTTTTGCACATCTAAAGTTAGAGAGTATAAAAAAAAAAAATTATGAGAGGTTGAGGTAATTAAAGACATAGTAATGTCTTAATTATTCTTTATAAATTGATCCTCTTCCACTCACTAGGGTTTTGTCTAAATCTCTCACTTTCTCGCTGCCGACCGTTGGTGATTACTGAACTATGAAAGGAGGCGTAGAATTCACTGTCCATAGAATGTCTTGAATGAAATATTTCTATGTCCTCTCGTAAATTATCTTGTCTAAGATTGTGCGTTCATTCAGTTTAATTTGCGATAAAATCTTTGAGCTATATATGATTGAAACAAGTGTAGCAATATTTTCATATAAAATAAAGCACCTGAATGTGCTTTGGCAGGATCATAGTAAATTATTTTCATGACAATATCATTTTTAGTAGCGTATAAAAAGTTTTAACATGATATAAATATGCAGGATTTTACAAATTTCAATTTGAATAACAAGAACGAAAAAGTCTGTCGGACTACAAATTGGAATATATTCCTTTGTACATAGTAGTAATGAAAAAGAACAAACTATTTACAAAGAAGCGCACAGTCAAATGGAACTCCGCCTCTGAGACCCTAAAAAAAATGCCAAACTAGGAGCCTCAACACCAACCCACGACCTTTGAGAGCAGAATTGAATGACTCATCTATTGAGCAAAGGAGATTGATCAAGGATGAAATTTACCAAGTCATTAGTAACCCTACGATTTAGATAGTTCCCCAATAATATACAACCAAGCAATCTTGTGTGGAATTAATGTACAATAGGAAACTACCTGTTTGGTTTTATAGCTATTTATTAAGTCAATTAACTGGTTGAGACTTAACTTATCCTGCTATAAAACAAAGCATACCTCTTTCCACAAATACTTAATGTCATTTTAAGCCAAAAAAAAGAAAACTTAACAGAGGTTGAAATAACATTTGAATTATTTGGGTAATCTAGAATAATTTTTAAAATTAATAATGATAATGAAGGATTAACTGATCTATTTACATAGTAAAAAATTTGAACATTTTCGCTTATAGTATAACTTCAATGTCAAGCTTTTAAGTAAATTTAAGGTAGAATATCTTATTAAAAGGTTAGATAACCTACTTAGATAGACTCATTTCATTAGTATACCTAGCTAAGTCTTGTACTAAAACTAGTAAGGTTAAATAGAGCCTGACATGTTTATTGTTATAGTTGGAAAACTTGTTCACTTATGAAACCATGGTGTATTGAATTTAGTTTCTTGGTGATTTTCGAGGTCAAACGTCAAGAACCGACTACCAACAACGTCAGAAACTAGTCATTTGACCCAGTGCTTGTAGTTCCTGTCGTCGAAGTTTTGAGTTTTTGGTTTGAGGTCACAACTGTAGAAGTGACTCCTGCACTTATAACTACATGTTCAGTGTCCAAGAACGTCCTTGACGGAGGACCAGGTTCCTTGAGGCGGACCCACCCTTTGATCCAAAAGCGTCAAAAACAGCTTCACTTACATACCCATACTATGGCCGTAGACTGTTAGAAGGGACAGTAAGGTCTAGGTCGTAGGTTTTGGACTAGTTTGAGTATTTAGCTCCCAAAAGTGAGCCTCTGAACCAACTCGACCATGTGGAGGCGTTGTTGGGTTTTAGCAAGTGTGAAATTGGAAAAGAAAGAGAAATATGAAAAGTGAGGGAACTACTTTGGAGGGAAAAATGAAAGTCCATTTACAAATTGCCAAATGAAAAGTCATTTCTCCCATATCGGCAAAAGAAAGGGAAATTGTTGTCCTATAGAAGTAACAACTTCCATTACTTTCTTAAAGAGCCTAGAAGAAGATGCCCCCCGAGGTCCGCTGTCGTCGTCGCTGCGACTCGTCTCAAGGCGCTTTCGCTTCGGCTTCGGATTTGGCAAATGAGGTGATTGAATAAATTTTTTGGGACAAATTTATTTAATCATTTTTGTTAAAATCAAATACTCCCTGTTAAAATTATCTCTTCTAAATTTGGGGTAACGGTACCATTTCGAAAAGTTTGTTACTCTTTCGCGCAAGTCGTTCACTTTTCCAAAAGTCATTACTTTTCCTAACAGACACAATTTTTTCGAAAATTTATTATTTTTCAAACGACACAACTTTTCTGGATTAAATGTGGTCTGAACAGATTTCCTGAACTAGACCGTTCCTTGCGAATGGCTATAATAAAAGAAAGTCAATTTTCATTTTTGGGGGCCACACAAAAAACACTGAAAATTTTCCTTCTCTGCATTATTTTTCTCTCAAATAAAATCAACGTGGCCGATCGCCTGAGTCCTGTGTGGACTTGAATGCTTTTATCAAGTTCTCGAAGTAAAGAAGTTTTGAGGTACCACCACGGTATTATCTGGGAGAATTATCCATAACCTTGGGTACAGTAGGGGATTTAAATTTCTTAAATACACACAATAGTTCTGTGGACTCGGATTAATTCTTTGTATTTTATCTTTTTTCTTCTTTTTCTGCTTCAATCTTTTTCTATTTGTTTATTAACCTTATAAATCAGGTTATTGTAAGAATAACAATCCTTAGAAATTTCTTATCAGTTTTCTGTATTTGAGGTTTTTTGGAGATTCAACCTTTATAGTTTTCTACTCTGCCTAGCGCTGGCTGAGAACCTGCAGAGTTTTTTTGGAGTGCACTTAAAAGAATGGCAGCAAAAATGTTCTTCTATCTCACCACATTGAGTATAGCAGAATTTCATTAAGAGAAATGTTCCTGTTTATGATTCAATGGAAACTCCGGTGAATGAACGATTCTTGGTAACAGAAGCATGGAAACTCCAGATTTTTTGGTAACAATTTATTTTGAGTGGTCTGCAAGATGATTTGTACAAGGTGTACCTCATGCCAAACCTTCAAAAGAACTCTGGGATTCTTATTAAAAAGAAGTCCAAAACAAAGATGCCGGAATGAAGAAATTTCTTGTGGCAAAATTTTGGACTTAAGATGATAGACAGTAAGGACTGTCGTCACCCAAGTTCAGTATTGCAGGTTCATTAAAATTTTTCCCCATGATCACCTTGCTGAATGATTGATTGTGAATGAATGTTTTTCAAGTGGCTGCAATTATTTAAAAGTTCCCTCCATTGTGGAAAGACTTTAAAACTACTTTACTGAAACACAAACCGCAAGGAGAATGCTGTTGAAGATTCATAATAATTTTGCGAATCGAAGAGGATAATAAAGGCTGCGAAAAGAGTCACGTGGTAATCTCCAGCAATGATCGGAGTAAATTTTGGTTGAAGAGAATCCCACAAAATTAAAGAAAAGAAATAAACATCTGGTCCAAAACAATCCTCCTAAGAGAAATTCACAAAAATGGAACTGCTTTATTGTGTAAACTGGTCATAGGGCTTGAACGCCGGGGTCCTTAAGAAGTGACAAGAAAAAGAAGGATCAAGCACACTTGGCTGAATCCAAGGTGAAAAGGACGATCTCTACTCTGTGCACTGCTTTCGAGAATGTAACTTTGGTTAGAAAGCCAAGAGAAGGTGGATAGATTCTGGTGCCGCCTCATTCCATGTGTGTCCAACAAAGAATTTTTTCAAATCATATACTCCACACTTACAAATGAAAATTGTTTATGTCAACTCCGTTGTATGCAAAGGTGGACGGAACTGGCAAAGTCCTATTAAAGATGACATCAGCAAAGGTGGTGACTTTGAATAGGGCTCATATGTTCGCAGAATTGAGAAAGAATTTAGCTCAATTCCAGTTCCTGACCAAGAATTGATTGAAAAATGTTATTTGTTTCTGATAACGTCGTAGTCCAGCAAAACTGATATGTTATGGTATGAAAATGCTACCTTAGTGATGGCCTTTTCAAACTCAATGTAATTGCAGTTGAATATGAATAAAGATTTTGCTTCTTCTTATTTGCTTGAGTCTAAATGTTTATATGGAATGACAAAACCTTGCGAAACTGATTAACTTAAATAATTTGCCAAAATTTGAGTGGCAACTAATCAAAAATGTCAATTTTGTGTTGATCTAATATGGCTAGCATTCTTATAATCTATTGAAGGATTCAAAATCCTTTAGAATTGGATTCACCTGATATTTGGACATTAAGTCAACACCATCCACGTGGTAGGAAAGTATTCATACCTTTTATTGACGATTTCACTAGATATTGTTTATGTCTATTTGCTAATAGTAAGGATAAGCAATAGAATGTGCATTTAGGCATAATAAAACTAAAGTTTGAAAAATCAATTACATAAAAGATCAAAATTTATCAGAGTGATAGAGGTGAGAATATGTGAATCTCCCTTTTTTTGTTGGGGCAAAAATGTTTAGAAATGGAAGAATCCCAAACTACTGCTCCCTACACTCCTCAGTCTTTTGGGGATCGTTTGAACTTCAAATGAGCCATTTTTTTCCGCGGTTACAATTGTTCCATTTATTAACGTTTAAATGGACGTCCATAAAAATTTGGCTATTTATTCGAGATTTTGGACCTAAAAGCGTCATGTATTATAGCACACAAATTGGTAAAATATTCCTGCCTACGTTAATGGCTTCGTTTGAACTTAAAAAAAATCCACACCATTTTCTTGGGACGAACTGGTTCCATTATAGAGGTTTTAACAGATGTCATGAAAAGTTTCGGGTGCAATTTATTTCGTAATTCGATTCAAAAAAAAATTCATGAGTTATAGGCATACGAAATTGTTAAAATCTACTTTGGCGTTCTTTGGATTCTTTTTTTTAAAAATTTTCAAATGTACGTTCTTCCCGAGGGATTGAACTAGTTGCCCTTTTCTAAGGTTCTAACCGGGACGTCAATCGAAAACTTTGGTCATTTTTTTTTGAGATTTTTGGGGTCATAAAAATTATGGCTATAGCCACACAAAAATCGGGTAAAATCTGCCTTTGTATGCTTTGGGGCTCGTTATAAAACCTTGAAAAAAAAAAAAAATGCAATATTTTTTTTCCGGCGGTACGAATTGATTCCATTTATCAATGTCCTTAACGGGCGACATGGGAAAAATTTTCCAGTGTATTTCAGGATTTTCCGTATTTAATCCAAAACGTGAGGCTATAGCACATGAAATTACGGTAAATTTTTCCTTTGCCTACTATGAGCTCGTTGAACTTTAAATACATAATTTTTCCCCCTAAGGATTCACTGGTTCCATTTGTTAAGGTCTTAATGGATGTCCAAGAAAAATTTGACATTTTTATTTCAGCATTTTTGGTTTAAAAAATTTAAATGGCTTATAATACAGTACGAAATAGTAAAATCTATCTTTGCCTCTTTGCAGACTCGTTGAACTTAAACATGCAACACCATTTTTTTTTTCCTCGTGGGACGAACAATTTCTATTCTAAGGTCCTTATCGGACGTCCATGAAAAAATTGACAATTTTTTTTCGTTTTTCTAGATAAAAAAAATCCATGGGCTATACCAACGGAAATTGATAAAATTGTCCTTTGCTGCTTTTTGGATTCGTTTGACCTTGAAAATGCAAATCCATTCTCCCGCAACACAACTTGTTCATTTCTAAGGTCTTTACGACTTTTCATGAAAAAATTTTAAGCCATTTTTGTTTTTCGATTCGAATCAAAATACATCAATGGCTATATTCACCTGAAAAATCAGTAAAAATCTACCTTTGCTTTTTGGTGCTCGTTTGAGTTTGAAAATGTCTCATTTTCCCCACAGATACTGGTTTCCATATCTAAGATCTTAACTAACTCCATTAGTAATTTTAGACAATTTTTTTTTTTTGAGATTCAAGGATAAATAAAAATTATTGGTTAGGCAATCTACCTTTACCTGCTTTGAAGTCGTTTAACTTTAAAATGCATCATTTTTTTCCTCGTGGGGAAAAACAGTTCATTTCTAAATCTTTAAAATGGAGCGTCCATAAGCAACATTTTCTAGATTTTGTTCGTTTATTTCCGAAAAAAAAAACATAGGCTATAGAAGAACAAAAATTGATTAAAATCCTATCTTGCCTGCTTTGGGCTCGTTTTAACATAAAAGTTTCACTTTTCTCCCATGGAATGAACGGGTTTTCCATTTCTAAGATCGTAAAGGACCGTCCATGAAAATTTTGGCCATTTTATTTTGAAATTCCATATTAAAAAAAATACATGAGCATAGCACACGAAAATCAGTAAAATTTCCCTGTGTCTGCTTTGAAAAACTCACTTGAACATGAAAATGTTTTTTTTCCCGTGCGATGAAAGGTTCCATTTCCTAAGTTTTAAAAAAAAGACTTTTCATTAATTATTAAAAGCAATTTTGTTTTTATTATTTTCGGTTAAAAAAAATCCATATGCTTTAGCAACACGAAATTTGTAAAAATTTGTCCTTTTCCTGCTTTGGGAGCTCGTTTAAACTTGAAAATTAATCAACAGTTTTTTTTCCATCGAACGAACATGTTCCATTTATGAGGTCCTAACGGACGTCCATGAAAAATTTTGACCATTTTGTTTTAGGATTTTAGGTAGAAAAAAAATTTCATGGGTAATAAATAACACAAATGAAAAATTGACTAAATCATCTTTTGCTTGCTTTAGTCTCGTTTGAAATTGCAAAGACACTATTTTTCCCGCGAGAACGGATTGGTTTCCATTTTTAAAAGGTATAAATGACAATTCATAGAAAAATTTGGCGTTTGTTTCGAGTTTCTGAATCAAAAATATCGATGAGGTATACAACACGAAAATCGATAAAATCATAAAATCTGCCTTTTGCCTGCTAAATGTTGCCGTTTTGACTATGAAAATGTACAATTTTTTTCCCCCGCATACGAATTAGTTCTTTTCTCTAGTTTACAGACGAACGTCGATAATTAATTTCGACCATTGTTTGGGATTTCAGTATATAAAAAGTCAATGGCTATAAAACACAAAAAAATTTAAATATGGCTTTGCCTTGTGATTTTGAGGTCTTGAACGGATGAATAGATTCCATTCTAAGGTCATTAAAACGGATGACAATGAAAAATATATCCATTTCTAAGGTCTTAACGGAGTGACCATGAAAAATATCCACCATTTTATTCGAGATAGTTCCGATAAAAAACTTCATGGATAATATCACACACACGAAAATTGATAAAATCTACTTTGCGATCTTTTGGGGCCTCGTTTTGACTTAAAATAACAACACCACTTAATTTCGTAGACGAATTAAGTTCCAATTCTAAGGTCTTAACGGGTAGCCATGGTAAAATTTTGACCATTTATTTTAGGATTTCCCGAATTAAAAAACCAATGGCAATAACACGCAAAATTGTTTAAAATCTGTATTTTGTCTGCTTTGGCGCTCATTTGACTTTAAAATGCACCATTTTTTCTCCACGGAACGAACTTGTTTCCATTTCAAATGGTCCTAAAATGGACGTCCATAAAAAAATTAGCCATGTTTTGAGCATTTCCCAGATTAAAAATTCCATGGTTATAGCATACGAAAATCATAAAATCTTCCTTTGCTTGCTTTGGGGCTCGTTGACTTGAAAATGCCATCATTTTTTTGTTCCATTAATAATATCTTTAACAACGTCCATTATAAAATTTCAGCCATTTTAATTTTTGGATTTTCGGTTTAAAAATTCATCGTATAGCACACAAAATTTATAAAATCTGTCTTTGCCTTCTTTGGGGGCTTGTTTGAACTTACCAATACACCATTTTCTGTCCCCCGCTGAATGAAGTAGTTCCATTTCTAAAGTATATAGGGCATCCATGAAAAATTGTCGTACATTTTTTTGGAATCTATGGATATAAAAAATCAAAGGCTCTTTTTGAACTTTAAAATGCAACCGATTTTCCCCGCTCGACAAATTGTTTCCTTTCTAAGGAGTTAAGGGCCGTCCAGAAAAATTTTCGGTCTTTTATTTTACGATTCTGATAAAAAAACATGGACAATAGCACTGACAAATTGAAAAAATCTCTGTCTTCTATTGGAACCGTTTTGAACTTCAATGTCCATTTTTTTTCATTCGTAACAATTTTTTACATTTCTAAGTCTTAACGGGACGTGAAATGAAAATTTTCTTTTTCCTTTTTTTGCAATTTTTTAATAAATTTTTTTTATTGGCTATAGCCAACAACACAACTCGGTAAAATCTCCCTTTGCTTCTTTGGGCTCGTTTGAACTTGAAATGCAATATTTCCCCGCTGAATGAACTGGTTTCCATTTCTTAGTCATAAACACATCCATCAAACTGGCAATTTTAATTTTTTTAGACTTGCCGATTTTTTAAAATCATAGGCCTATACACACGCAAAAACTTTTAAAATTGTGTTTGCCTATTTTGGGCTCGTTTGAACTTGAAATAAAATGCACAATTTTTGCCCGTGGACTGAACTGGTTCAAGTTCAAAGATCTTAAAACGGATGTCCATTCAAAATTTGGCAATTTTTTTCAGGATTTTCGAAACAAAAATCATTGGGTTATAGCACACGAAATTGAGAAAAAATTTCTAAAGCCCTACTTTCGAGCTCGTTTGAACTTGAAAAGGCAAACCATTTTTTTACCGCGGGACGACGTCCGTTCTATTTCTAAATCTGAACGATGTCCATGAAAAATTTTGTAATCAGTTCATTTCAAAAATTTTTAAAATCCAAAATATATTCATGTGTTATAGCAACATAAAATCGATAATCTATCTTTCTGCTTGGGGTGCATTTGAACTTGAAAGTGCACTATATTTCCCCCGATGGTTGAACTTGTTCCATTTCTAAGGTCCTAATAGACGTCCTAACAACCTTCACGTCATATTTTTGAAATTTTTGGATTACAAAATTTATATGGGTTATAAGCACTATGAAAATCTTAAAATCAGCAGTCGCCTGCTTTGAAACTCGTTATAAAACTTAAAAGACTACACCATTTTTCCTGCGAACGAACTGTTTCCATTTCTAAGGTCTTATCGGACGGCCATGAATTTTCGGACCAGTTTTGTTTCATCAGGGTTTATTGATCACAAAAATCCATGGGCTAGAGTAAATGAAATCGTTTTAAAATAAGACTTTGTTGTTTTTGGGCTTTGTTGCACTTGATTATGCGCTCATTTTTTACTCCCTGCGGGCTGAACTTGTTCCATTTCTAGGTCTTAATTGATATCCATCAAAAAATTTTTGGCTATTTTGTTAAGAATTTATGAATTAAAAAAAATATTCATAGGTTCTATCAACAAATATCGGTAAATCTTTCTTGGCATGCTTTTGGGCTCGGTTGAACTTTAAAATGCACCATTTTTCTCGAGTGCGACCGGTTCCATGTCCAATGTCCAAAAGGACGTCCCTGAAAAATTTTCAAACATTTTATTTCAGAATTTTTCAAATAGAAAAAAGAATTCAGGGCTATATAGCACACGAAATCTGATAAAAGTTATCTTTACCTTACCCTACTTTGGGATTTGTTATAGACTTGAAAATACATCATTTTTTTTCCCCAGCAGGAAGAACTTGTTTCCATTTCTAAGTCTTATTAAACTTCATGAAATTTTGGCCGTTTGTTTCAGAATTTTTTGGATCAAAAAAATTAATAGGTTAGAGCACACACAAAAATTGTAAATTTATCATTACGTGCTTTCTAGCTCGCTTGAATTTAAAAACTGCACCATTTTCTAAGCGTGATGAAGTAGTTCCATTCTAAGGTCCCTAAGGAATGTCCATAACAATGATGCCCTTGGCTTTTCGGATTTTTTTAAAAAAAAAAAAATTCATGGGTCTATAGCACACGAAAATCAGTTAAATCTGCATTTGCTTTTCTTTGCGCTCGTTGAACTTGAAAATTCACAATTTTTCCCCGCGGACCACTGGTTCATTTCTCTAAGGTATTACGTCATATATTCAATGAATAATTTTGGTCATTTATTTCAGATTTTCTGAATAAAAGTTCAGGTGCTATAAATACATGAAAATCACTAAAATGTGTCCTTGTCTACTTTTGGGCTCGTTTGGAAATCTGAAAATACCCCATTTTCCCCGACGGATACCTGATTTTCTTTCTTAGGTCTAACAGAAATGTCCCTAATATTTTTTACAGTTTACTTTCGGGATTTTCGGATATAAAAAAAAATCAAAGGCTATAGCACATAAAATCGATAAATTTACCTTTGTCTGCTTTTTGGAATTCCGTTTGAACTTGAAAATAAACTATTTTTTCCCTCGATTCAACTGTTCAATTTCTAAGGTCTTATGGAATCCCATGACAACTTCGGCAATTTTATTATTTCAGAGTTATCAGACTTAAATAAAATCATGGGCTTAAGCACACCAAACTAATAAATAATGCTTTCTCCTACTTTGGGCTTGTTTGAACTTGAAAATGCACAATTTTTCCCCCTTGTGACGGCTGGTTCCTTTATAAGGTCTTAGCAAGACAACCATGAAAAATTTTGGCCATTTTGTGTTTGAGATTTCCCGAATGAAAAAAATCCACTGCTATAGCACCTGAAATCAGTAAAATCTCTATTGTGTGCTTTGAACTCATTTGAACTTTAAATTCATCATCATTTTTCTCCGTGAGACGAATTGGTTTCAATTTATAGGTTATCGAACTGAATGTCCATGAATAATTTTGACATTTTATTTCGTAAATTCACAATAAAAAAAAATGACCCACTGGGATAGCACAACGAAAATCGATCAAAATATGCGTTTCACCTTGCTTAGATATTCGTTTTAATTAGAAATGCATCCTTTTTTTTTTCTACGGTACAAACTTGAATTTCTAAGGTATTAACGGTCGCCCTTAAATTTTTTTCGGCAATTTTGTTTCAGAATTTCCGTATACAAGAACATTTATGGGCTGAAAAACACGAAATCGATAAAATGTATCTTTGTGCCCACCGTCCCTGCTTTCGAGCTCGTTCGAACTATAAAATGTTTTTTTCCCCGTGGGATGAACTTGTTTCATTTTCTAGGTTTTAACAGACGTCCATGAAAATTTCAGGTATTTTATTTCATGATTTCTAGATTAAAAAACTCATGGGTTTTAGGCCCACTAAAATCGAAAAAATTTGCCATCTCGGCCTGCTTTGGCTCGTTTGAATGTGAAAAATTTCGTTCATTTTGTTTCAGTATTTCAGAAGAACAATCTCTAAACTATAGGACAATAATTCGTTAAATTTGTCTTTGCCCTTCTTTTGGGTTCGTTTGAACTTGAAAATGTACGTTTTCTCTCTACGAGACGAACTTGTTTCCATTTCCCTATAGTCCTTTACAGACGTCCATTAGTAAAATTTTGATCACCATTTTATTTTGGAATTTACAGATAAAAAAAAATCTTCTATAAGATATAAGCTCACGAAAATCGATAACATCCTATCTTTTGTCTGCTTTGGGCTCCGTTTTCAGTTTCAAAATCATCATTTTTCCCTGCGAGACCGATCTGGTTTCCATTTTCTAAGTCTTGCACAGATGTCCTACGCATTTTGGCTATTTTGTTTTCGGATTTTATTGGATTAATAAAAAATTCCGGACTATAGCCACCACAGAACATCGTAATTCTTCTTTAACCTGCGGCGAGGCTCTTTATACTTGAAAATACATCATCTTGTCCCGCGGAAGACTTGGTTTCATTTCTAAGGTCTTAACCCCGGACGTCAAATTACAAATTGGTCCATTTTGTTTTTTTTTTTGTACTAAAAAATTTAAGGGCTATAGTCCACGATCCTAATTTTGGGGTGATGTAGAATTTTGATAAATTTTTTTCTTTCCCAAATATTTTTTGGACGTTTGTTAAGACGGTATCTAGGAGTCCAATTGGACCTGACGGCCAAAATGACTCATTTTGAAGGTCAACAGCCTTGAAAATATAAAACCCGAAACCCAAATTTTTTTTTTATTTTTGTGTACTTATAATATTCCATGAATTTTTTGTGTCTAGCATTTCGACATCTTTTATTTGCCCATATTTTTTGTGGATGTCTATTAAGACGTTAGGTAATGGAATCAGTTGGCTTGACGATCAAAACATGGGTGTTTCTCTCTTCCTATTTTCGACCAAAACATGGGGAGCCAGTTAGCTATGTGTGATTTTCAATCGAATGTCTATGAATTTTTTTTATGATTACAATTCGACATCTTTTTTTCTTCCTCAAATTTTTTTTGATGTCGTTAAAATTTATCTATGGAGTCTTTTGACTCGAACCGCCAAAAATGACTCCAGTTTGAAAGTTCAAACGATTCCTTGAACAAGTGAACCCCTTATTTGTCGATTTTCTTGTGCTCCGACCATGATGTTTTTTTGGTGATACCAGAATTTATATGTCTATTTTATATATGCAAATTTTTTTTGTGACGGTCGTTTCAGACGTTATGTAATGGAGCTAGTTTCCTTAGACGGCTAAAACAGACCATTTTAAGGTCAACTGATCCACATTAGGTAAACCCCCCCCCCCCCCCCCAATTTGCCTATTTTTCGTATGCTATCGTCCCATGGATCCTTCAAATGATCAGGAATTCTTCTGACGTCATTTTTTCTCAAATTTGTCGATTTTTGTGTGTTATAGTCCCATAGATTTTTAAATGTTCCAAAATTCTAGACGTCTTTTTTGCTCAATTTTTTTTGTGTATGTCTGTTAATAAAGACGTAGCTATAGGGTCAATTGGATCTAAGGGCAAAACAACTCCCTTTTTCAAGTCAACAGCCCCAAAGCAGGTAAACCCCATTTTGACAATTTTCTTGTACAATTGTTCGTCAAATTTTGGTGATCCAGAATTTAGACATCTTTTTTGCCCAAATTTTTTGTACATGTTCGCGAAGACGTAATTAATGGAGTTATTTGGACATGACGGAAAATGGCTCATTTTTTAAGGTAAAACAAGTCTCGAAACAAATAAATCCCTCATTTTGCTGATTATCATTTGATATGGTCCATGATCTTTTTTGGTGATCCAGAATTTTGATTTCTTTGGCAAAACCTTAAAAGTTAAAACGCCTAAAAAAACAAACTAAAAATGGAAGCCTCAAAACCTAAACTAACCATTCTATTCGATAAAAGATTACCTTCCAAAGCCAGTTGCGCTGACGGAATTCTCATATGAACAAGTATGCAAAAAATGTCAGGCAATTCCAAACTTTGGTCAAAACTTAAAAGCTAAAACATCTAACGCCAAGATAAACTTTATTCTAAGCACAAACTTAAAATGCACGTCAGGATCTTAGAGAAGTTAATTTATTGAGAGACGTTATAGATTACCTGAAGATATTATCGTGGAGAGTTATTTTTACGTCTCCTTGTCCTAGTCTTATGTTATCACAATTGTCTGCGGCAAAAAAAGTGTAGAGAATTATATGATAACCCTAGTGATTCGAAGGAGGACCTATGTATAAAGGCATAGTCGATACATAAATCTGTCTTTTAATTTGGTCTCAACTCAAATTTATACCCACAAACTTTGGTTATATACAAGTAAATTACTTAACTTCATAAGATTAATAAATAGACATATTTTTTCATACAGTATTGTGTCATTAGAAACTCGTGTTTACCTGTTTCAAAGTAGAGAGCTAAATATTAGTTGAGTTAAGTTAAAAAGGGCATATTAATGTATTTAATTATTTCTTTTAATAAATTGGTTCTTCTCCACACTAGGTTAGTGTATAATTCTCTACACTCTTTTTTCGCCCAAGCAATTGTGATACGACTATGATAAGGCCGGCATAGAAGGCACTCTCCACGTAAATGTCTTGATGTAATTATCTATAACGCCTCTCGCAAATATCTTTCTAAGATGATGATGTGCGTTTAAGTTCATACTTGTGGTGGATCAAGTCTTGATGTAAACAGTATTTGAAACAAGCTTAGTAATATTTTTCATATAAACTAAAAACTCGATACATGAATGACTTTGTAGGATCATTAGAAAAAAATTTTCATGACAATATCATTTTATTACGTATAATCTAGTAATATGCAGGTTTTTAACAAAATTTCAATTTGAATCAAAAAACAAGAAAACTCATGGTGGACTCCAAATTGAATATCCTTTCTTTGTATTATTAGAAATATAAGAAAAAATATTTCCAAATGAAGGCGACAATAGGTTGACTCGACTCCCAACTAATTATTCCATATGAACAACCAACCAAGTTTCCTCAACATGGCTATCATAACTATGCTAGCTAGGTTTCTCTAGGAAGCATACCCCCTTTCACATTATGTAGTACCTCAAAATGCCTGCAAAAGTTCCACGATTTCTCTAAAAATAGAAACCAAAGGAACCCTAATATGTTAATGCTCTCTTGGAATTCCATGCTTCTCTTTTTCCTTTTCTTTTTTTTGGAATATTTTGTTTTTTAAAGGAATACAACTTATTAAAACGAAAGGAAAAGGAACCCCTCTAAGTTTTTTGAGTACCATCTTCCTCATCGACTAAACTCCCATACCTAAAGGACAACCATATACAATCTTAATTAAAATGAACTTCCGCTTCTTCGTAGACATTACATGCTTAACAATGATGGTTCCTGTCAGTTCAACAACTCTATGTATTGACGAAATCAGAGGCATTATTAGAAATCATATCATAGAGGGGATTGGACCCTGGATTCAATGTCAAGCCCTCAAATTCCATAATGGAAGAGCTCAAAGTCCACAGGCTCATGGCTACCTATTTTAAGTACAATCTTCCCCCCCCCCCCCCTGTTGAAATCATCTCCACTCTTTAGAAGTCATAAATATCCCCAATCCATATAATATGGCATTCTTCTATATTCTTGTGTAGTGGATCTCAAATGCAACTGGGAGAAAACCCAATTACTCATCTATTTAGCAAGGAGTGAATTACCATTCTTTGGAAACCCTACTGTTTAGATAGTCCACAATATATACAATCAAAGCAACATGTGTGGAACTATGTACAATAGGAAACTACCTATTGGTCATAGCTACTTTATCCTGCTATACAAGTATGACCTCTTCTTTCCACAAATATTCGTGTCATTTCACCCACAAAAGAAAAGCTTAACAAAGGTGAATTATATTTGAATTATTCATAATATGCTAGAGTAATTTTAACAACTTATAGTAATAAACCGAAGATATTACATTTTGACCAACTTATGCTTTATAAATATAACTTTTAATTGTCAAAGCTTTATAATTCCATTTAAAGAGTAAATTAAAAGGCCTAGATGCCTATTAAAAAGTTCGATATTCTATTTCGACATATTTCAGTTCATTATTTGCTAATCAACATTGTTTGATACTCTTATTAAAAAAATTATATAATCACAAGTGATTTATATATCATGCCGTGAAATCGTGATTGCTTACGTTTTGGAAATCAAATTTCCTCTTATTACTCACTCCTATATACAAGGAAGAGTATCCCCGTTTCTAGTCTACCACTTAATTTCTTTGTCCTTTTTATTCAAAAAGAAATTCTTAAGACCTAGATATTTAATAAATTTTAAGAACTTTAAAGAAATGTATGCTACTAGAAATTGTGTTTTCATGAAAAAGTTTAACAATGGATCCGACAATTGACATTTGTAATATTAAGTCTTTAATTTATAATAAAAAAAATGAAAATATTATTAACTGGTTTACAAATATCATTTTGTCTTAAATATTATATAGTGTAAAACAAAACCTAATGCTGTCAAGATCTTGGACCAAATTAACTTTATCTGAGAGGCCCTTATAAGAAACATACCTAAAGACATTACTGTAAAATCAATTTCCATGATACTGTAATTCAGCATGTTTCTATATCCTATGATTAAATTATAGTCTAAGATCCTAATGTGGCATTACATTTTATGCTTACCATAATGTCCTTAAGTAAAATATATTTGTAACAAGTTCAGTAATCGTAATGTACTGAAGTACATTTTGTAGGATTTATAACCTGTTTCATGACAACAATCATTTTTAGTAGCATATAAAAAGTCCTTAAAGTTCTTAAAATTTATCAAATATGTATGATCTTACAATTTCATCTGACTAAAAAAGGACAAAGAAATTCATGTTGCAAACTACAAAATTAGATATTTGCCTTGAGAAAAGTATTTCCAAAAATTGCAATTCTGGTCGCCTCATGTCTGATCATAAATAACTCTCGACTACATCCAAGAAATTAATAATTTTTTAAATTAACATCAAATATGTAATTACAACTAATGAATTGATTGTATCTATGAACTTCATGATTACATTCAAACAAATAAATAGAATATCTTAATCTTTTAAATTTTAATTCAAAACCTTGACAGTTTACAAGTTAATTTATAAGAAGAAAAATATCATTTGATAAAAGTTTTTTTTGGCACCAAGAACTTACATGTTATAATCCATATGATTTGGGTTTCTTAAATTTATGTTCTATTGGGCGAAAAATTCAGATACTAAAAAGGCAAAACTTATAGATGTATAGATTTTTAATAATGTTCTTAAGGAAAGTGTATGTAGAAAGCCACTTGCCTCATAGTAGACAGCCATTCTACCAGCCTTCTGCTTTGTGCACGCCTTTTCTTCATCCAAGTTTACCAAATTTTTGAAACTAATTTAATGTCACTGCACACTCCTTTGTCTCCGTGATTTTGGCAAGTCCACCGGTATATTGCGGATGGTTGTGCTCCAATGTGTAGATACCATTTGCTGCAATCTCTCCGAGCTCTAGACACGAGTGCAACCTACATGATCCTACGCAATCCCCCAGACCTGATACTACTTTCTTCAGCATCCTCTTCCTGCTCAAACCCTGCAGCCCATGTTTGCATACCTCCCATGACGAATTTCTTGCAGGGATTGCTCAAAAATGCATAAAGCAACTTCATGTCTCCACATTTAGCATACATGGGCAACAGGGTGTCAACAAACGACGACATCAACATTCACGCATGAACTTGATTGCCTTCCAAAACACCAAGTAACCTGCGCTGCATCTAACACAGTTGATGTAATGGTTCAGATGATAACTCGAGTTTCAATATCAACTTAAACAATTTTCCAATCCCGTCATAACTCTCCATATCCCACAATATCCTTTATCATTGATATCACAGAAATCACATCTTCCTCAACTCATCTCATCAAAAAAAACAACATCGAGCTTCATTAAGCTTTTTTTTCGTAGGCAAGTCAAGATTAAGAGTTTTGAGATTCTAAAGAGGGTGGTTTGGATTAAAGGGTTTTCAAACCCCCAACTCAAGCACTCCGTACTCACTTCTTCAGCAGTGAACGCATATTCCCACAAAGGTTTTGTTTTAAGCCAATCCACTCCTGTGACTTACAATGCTTAACACTGATGGTCTGTCAAGTTCATCAGCTCTATATTGACGATATCAACAAAGGCACTATTAGAAATCATAGAGGGGATTGGACCCTGGATTGCAATGTCAAGGCCCCTCATATCCATATGGAAGAGCCCAAAGCCTCAAGACCATGGCTAAGCTATTCAATTACCATCTTTCCCCCCCTTGAAATCACTCTCCTACTCTTTAGAATTCATAAATTGAAAAATCATGTATATGCATTCTCTATTATTCATGTGTAGTGAAGATCTCTATAATTCAACTGGAGAAGATCGAATGACTCATCTATTGACGCAAAGGATGGAATTACGCCTTACCGAGGAATAAAGTGAAGGACCCGGGGCAGAGCAAGTGGGGTTGGGTATAGAGCCGTAAGCGCGTGGCTTCTTCTCTATGAAAATTTCTAGTTAGATGACACTGCTCTGCTGCAATGACGGAGTGATCTTTCCCTCTTATGAAAGCCGGTATCTCACTTTCGTTACCATCCTTTTTTCTTTTGGTAAACCTACTATTTAGATAGTTTCACCACCACCAATATATACACCAAAGCACATGTGTGGAACTATGTACAATAGGAAAACTATCTTTTTGTGATAGCTACGTATCCCTGCTATACAATCAATGGACCTCTTTCCACAAATATTCTCGTCATTTAAAATTACCAAAAAAAAAACTTAACAAGAGGTGAATAGATTTGACTTTTTAGATACTGTAAGAGTAAATTGTAAATTATAGTAACACAAAGAATAAAATTGATCTTTTTAACCATTGTTAAAAACAAAATAAAATTTGACACTTAGGCTTTTATAAATATAACTTTAATTGTCAAAGTTTTTTAAGTAAATTTAAAAGGCCTAGATGTCCTATTAAAAAAGGTTTAGATCTTCTATTTTAGACCCTTCAGTTCCTTAGTTGATAAATCACATTGTTTGATACTCATTACAAAAATTATTATATCCACAAGTGATTTATTACATGCGTGAATCGTGAGTTGCTAATTTTTTGGAACTAATTTTTCCTCTTATTACTACCCCTATATCCAATGCAGAGTATCCCTTTTCTAGTCACACCTTATTTTCTTGTCCTTGTATTCAAAAAGAAATTCGTAAGACCTAGAATATTTAATAAATTTTAAGAACTTTTTAAAAGAATTGGTTATGCTACTAGAAATTGTGTTTTCATGAAAAGTTACAATGATCCCTACAAGTACATTTGTATATAAGTTCTTTAATTTATAATGAAAATAATTATTACTTGTTTACAAATAATATTTTTGTCTTAAGATTATATAGTGTAAGCAAAAAACCTATGTGCATGTCCAGGATCTTAGACAAAATAATTTACTGAAGAGGCATTATAGAAACATACCTCAAAGACATTCTATAAAAGCAATTTCCATGATTCTGTTTCCCAGACAATGTTTCTATAATGGGCCTATGAGAAAATAAGAGTCCTAAGATCCCTAATGTGCATTAATTTAATGCTACAATCATGTCTTAAAAGTCAATATTTTTGTAACAAGTTAGTAATCTTAATGTATGAAACAGTTTTGTAGGATTTTATAAACATTTTTCATGACCACACATTTGTAAGGAGCATTATAAAAAGTCCTTAAAGTTCTTCAATTTATCAATATTATGATCTTACAAATTTCAATCTGATAAAAAAGGACAAGAAAATTCATGTGCAAACTAACAAAATAGATATTTTTTCCTTAAAAAAAATATGTCAAAAATTGCAATTTGGTTGAACCTCATGTCTGAGAATAAATACTCAAGAAACTACAAATATCAATATGTAATAAATTTTTAACCAGCATCAAATAATGTAAATGAACAACAAATTGGCAGTTGATGTATCTATGAACTATCATGATTCCAATTCAACAATAAATAGAATATTTAATCTTTTAAATATACTTCAAACCTGACAGTTAAAGTATATTTTATAAGAGAAAAAATGTCAAATTTGATTAAAAGTTTTTTGGCACAAGAACTTCATGTTATAATCCTATGATTTGGTTTTCTAAAATTTATGTTTTCTATGGCCATAAAAATAAGATACTAAAAGGAAAAACTAAAGATGTATAGATTTTTATATTTTCTTAGGAAAGTGGTTATGTAGAAGTCACTTGCCTCATAGTAGACAGACCTTCTACCAGCCTTCTTGCTTTGGTAAGCACGCCATTTCTTCATCAAGTTATCCAAAGTTTCGAAACTAGTTTATGTCACTGTGCACCCTCCTTTTGTCTCCGGGGATTTTGGAAAGCCCTGAGTATACGGCGAAAACGTTTGTTTGTGCTCCAATGTGTAGATACATTTGTTGCAATTCGCTCCCCGAGCTCTAGACAGAACCTGAGCACTGCCCCCAGACCTGAATACCACTCTTCAAAGCATCCTCTCGAACTCCTGCCTTGCCTCTTTGCACCCATGTTTGCACACCAGCCAATGATCGAATTTCTTGCAGGGATTACTCAAAAATGCAGAAAGCAACTTCAGTGTTCCACATTTAGCATACATGTCAACAAGGGAGGTCAACAAGAGACTACACAAGATTTCACACATGACTTTGATTTGCCTACCAAAACATCAAGTCAACTGCCCAATGCAACAAATCAGTTTGGAAACGTAAAATGGTTAAGATGCGAACTAACTTCGAGTTCATATCACTTAAACAATTTCAAAGCCTTCATAACCTGCTCCCTATTACGCATACCCTCTTATCATTGCTATTCCAAAACTACAAACATCTGTCTCCCTCATATCACAAAAAACCGAATCGAGCTTCATTAAGCTTATCTTGTTCTTAGGAAAAGCCAAGATTAAGAGTTTTGTAATTCTAAAAGAGAGGGTGGTCGGCTTAAAGTTTTCAAACCACAACTCAAAGCACCCGGACTCACTTTCCTCACTGAAACATATTCACATTACATCTCATATATATTTAGTTAATTTCTAATAAAAAATCCATCGACTATCGAAAGCTTCTTGGTTCAAACAAACCCCCACAGACCCTCACCTTGCTCTGCCTTGACCAAAAGCCCGTGCACCTCACTTGTGACCCAAACTTCATATCAACCAAAATCAACACATTCCACAGCATAACATCTTTGTCAATAATTTCATTCAAACTCGAACCCAAACCCTGTATCATCCAAATCAAACAAGCCCCTAGCCCCTAGCCCCTCATCAAATAAATTGAGACTTATCCCAACCGAGCACCGAGACAATGAAGCTGAGGGATCCAAGTTTGTAATAAAAACTGCATGAAGGATCTAAACATACCGTGAAGGTGAGATCATTTGTTTTCATTCATTTCTCCACATCTGTTCATTCCTAGAAAAAAGATGATACTTTCTCCGGCTTGTTGGCGTTTGCGCTACCCGGAGACATTTGTGTTCCAAAACATGACATCTCTAGAGCATTTGGTCGAATAGGATTGTCCGCTTGTTGGATGTGGCTGTTTTGAAGTACCATCGATAATGGAGTCCGTGATACGACGTTTTTGTCAAGTGAAGGGCCTTTGATAAAGACTTCGGTTTCCCGTCCCGATGAAGTTGTTGATGGTAACAAATTTGGCGGCCAAGCGCAAGGTGAGCAGCGCCTCATTTGACTCTGTACTAGCTAACTGACTATCCCTTTTGGTTTTATTGATATATCACTATTTAGGTTTCACGTTTTTATAAACTAGGTAGTTTAACTGCTGAGTGGTAAAAAACAGTTGGCCAGTCCATCGGCCCAAGCTTGCGGGTACATAATTTAAGGGACTAGGACAGATCGGTCTTTTATTAGAGGACCTGAGAATATTCAACTCAGCTAAAACCCTTAAAAGGCCCGAGAGATTGTGTAGTATTCAAATACAAATATCACATAGGAGAGTATTTAGAACAACATTAATTAATTTTGAGTCTATGTATCTGGACGTACCAATTTGATAAGATTCCATTATTAAACATGAATGTATCTTTAAGTAATTAACTCATACACGAGAGAAAAAATTTGTAAGTAACCTTAAATAAGTAGTTTTGGTACAGGACTGACCGTGACCTTTTCACGGTCAAGCATCAATGGTCAAAAATTTATATGATCGGACTTATAAGCCCTAATTCTAAATGAGTTAGTTTGAAAATCCTATCCCATCCTACCCTTCAAAAAATAACGGATGGGGTAAGGGGGGCACATGAGTTATGTTCATTTGACACTCAGTATGTTGAAGTCAAATTTTCAATAGATAAATATAAAATTTAATTATTTTAATTAGTTCAATGACGGAACATAATAATTATTTATTTCATATGTGTGGTAAAATTCATATCTTTAAACTAAAAAAACTCCTATCGGTTTAAAATAAGAAAATAGTATGTCATTATGATTTTTGTGAATGACAAACATAAAGACATCTACAATTAGTAAGGACACATATAAATGGGAACGAAAAGAAAATTCATATGATCTTATAGGTTATTATTCGTAATTATTATACTTCATTTGTTCTTTTTGTTGCTTACATATCAAACAAGTTGTCATTTAAACAATCAAATTTTTCAACTTGATCCTTAAAGTTTATAATTTTAGGAATCAAGAGGCATATATATATATTATATTATATATATATAGTTTTAGGGAATGTGCGTTTGCACCGTTTGGTTTCTTATTATTAAATTCTATACCACTAAAAAATTGAGTATAAAATAGGAATGCTGAAATAGAAATCGTATTTTATCATTTATATTTGTTCAATAAATAATAAAAGTATAATACGAATACTTGAGAAGTTATTGTTAATTCTTCATTTGCAGTTTCTCATTCTTTTTCTTCTTCATTTTGCATTGGCTATAACATAAATCTTTGTAAATTGATTCTTAAAAAGCATATTGAAATGTAAATTCTAAAGTGTTTTTAAATAATAGATGGAGAGGAATATTCATATTCACTTTCAATTTTAAAAAATATTTCTAGCTTGGACTAATAATTAAACATTCATTATTATGGCCGGAAGAATATCACATTCTCTTAAATAAAATTTAATATCTCTAAGGCTAAACAGTAGGGAAACTTCTATGCGAACATACTTACTAACTGTTTATATGTCCAGCCAATAATCTGGAAACCTGAGTTCACAAATTTTCCATCCATAATTAATATTTTACATCGATAATAAAGAGTTCTCTAGCACATTAATAGAAGTTGATGCATTGCAACTTATAAAATTCTAAAAGGGACATCATTCAATTTGGTACATATGCAAATAATATAAACACTTGATAAATACGAAAAACCACTGCAGCCAGCATCTAATTATTATGTTAATATTTTTTTATATCACATAGACATTTCTTTTAACATTGAGAAATATTGATACATGTGATTTATGAAGAGACAAAGGAACAATACTCTTTTTTTGAAAATTTCCTGTGAATTGAATACTTAATTATAAAAGGGAAAGGGACTGATATACCCTTCAACTTTGTCATTTGGAGGGTGATATACCCTAGTTATAAAAGGGCTCATATATGTCCTACAGTTATACAAACGGCTCACCTAACATATATATACACCCTTGCCTTACAAAATGGCTCACATTCTTACCTTCCATTGAACGGATTTTAAAAAATTAGTTTTAAAATTATATTATTACTTCTAAATTTTTAAAAAACTGATTTGGGGTATATATGCTTATTCTATCAAAGTTCAAGGTATATTTATTTTTTTCATACATAAATTATTTTTTTGACTCTTTTATTAAATTATTTGAATTTCTTATTCTTAGTTTGTTTTTTATTTCATTCCTTAGTTTAAAGAATAAAAAAATAAACATTTTTTTGTCGTGTATGTAATTTAATTCGTAGTCGAAGAAAAAAAACTGATCATCTACAATAAGTTTTACAAGGATATTAGTGACATAAATACATTTTAATTATCAAAATAATAATTATAAATTAGTCATTGAAACAAAAAAAACGTCCAAAAAAATTGTTTGACGAGGATTAAATTATCATATGGGATTATATTTTTTAGATAGAAAAAAATGTAAAATTTAGATTTAAATTATTTTTTTTTCATTTCCGTTAGAGGAAAAGGGTAATGTGACGCCATTTGTTTACAAGTAGGGGTAATATGAGTCACTTTATAACAAGGGTTTATATAACTATAAATGACAAAGTTGAGGGGATATAAGACCTTTTTCCTAATATAAATTGGAGCACCACAAATTCAAAATGACTATTCTAGGTATCATGGTCAATTTGGAAGATGAATGTTTCCACAACTAAATATAGACTAATAAGAATCAAGAGATTATACAATATAAACAAAAAGTCAAATAAAATACATTAAAAAGAATAAAGGATTTTTCTCATGTAGTTAGTCCCCTCACTACTAATAAATAATAATATAGGAAATATATAAACCTAAAGTAAAAGCACTCTATCGATAATCACATATCAATAAACTAATTAATGAATTTTATCAATAATTAAGAAAATATAGTAAATATGATTGTATATCACTAATTTCATATAGGACACAAGATATTCAATAGAAAATAAAATAATAAGTAGAAGTTATCGATCAAAATATTAAAAAAGATGTAAAAATATGTAAGCTTGACAAGGAGGAGTGGATAAAAACAAAGAAAATTATGCATACAAAATGATGAGCAGATATTTTTGCTTTCGATAGAATCTCTCCTCTCCTCTAAGTATTTTATTGAAGTAGCTAGGATGACTTTTTAGTAAGTATAGTTAATTTACAATAAATTCGTTCGATGATTTTAGTCCATATCCCAACTTTTATTAAAAGAAAAGTTTCAAATACTCTTGATTTTTTTTATAACAAATAAGAGAAATTAATTATTAATGTGAATTGATTCTGCATTATTTAAATGAGTGATTTATTAAATTTTTATATATTTTATAACATTTGTTTACTTAGTTTAATAAAGTAAAATGATAAATTCAACTTTGAGTCTGAATCTTTTCACTTTAATAATAGATTATATTGATAAAGATTAAAGAACTAATAAGGAATCTATTCATCTCAAACAACCACTTTTATTAATTTTTTTCTCAACATTGTGTTAAACCTTATAATGCTATTTAAAAAGGACGACCGAAGTAGTTTCTTATCTCGAGCTTTAGTGAGGGAGTTTGCTATTTATAATTCCTCCATCCTAATCAAATGTTTTTAGTGTAATTCGACACTTAACCTTAATTAGAAATAAAAATAGATTTTTAAATCATATCATCATCTTAAAATTAAAAAAGTGAGGCGATCGAAACAAAGGTTCGTGGTAATTATATAGTACGTACATGCATGGAAAACTGTTTGACCGATGGGTGTTTGCATTGCATAGGTATACTTATAATAGAGGGTGAGAGAAAATTCATAGCAAAATTTATACATGGTTTTGTAATGTTTCAAGTAAATCTTAACATAAAATAATAACGAAATTAACTATTGTATAGATAATTTGTAAATTCTTATGTATAATATATATTATATAAAAAAATTTGGATTAAAAACATTATGGATTACCGTATATATATGAGTAATCAGAGCCAAAGGTCCAGTTCATACAAACTTGCATTTCAGGCACTTGTCCAATAATTGTGAAAGTGAGTCTGATCATCCTCATCATGAGATGATAATTATGAAGGGTCATTCTGAAGGGGTTGTGAAAATCATGAGGAAATTAATCCTCTTCAATACCTAGAACAAGTGTTCCAAATATTACTTCATCTTCCTACGAATGGACTCGTTGCTTGAAATGATATTAACGTTTGGATATGTATTGATATCGTTCGGAAATTATTCTCGTCACGATTATTTAGAAAAGAAGTCGATATTTGTTGAGCCAACAGAGAAGGAGCCATTGATAGAGAAGGAAGTTTCGAAATTGTTTGACTATTGATTTCGCCAATGAGCTCTTTGCATGCTTTTGCAACTTTGGTTCTCAGTAATTGTTAACATCGTTATCACTTCTCCAGGCAAATCTCTGTATTTTTGGGACCATCGATTTTTTATTTTTGACAAAAAAATGAAATAATTATACCATAACTTATGTCCATGGTGAAAAAATTCATTGACCGTATCACTAATCTGTTTTTATTTATTAAAAAAAATTAATTGCGATCTATCTGTGTGTGTTTCAAACCATTATAAATATAATATTGCATTTGTTCATTTATATGACATATGGTAATATACTGTACTTACTATTTCAGAAGCGGAAAAGAAAATGAAGGAGTTAGAATAAGGAGCTGCTCTGAGGAGTATCTTTCCTCGTCGAAATTGGCCGCAAATAATTTTTTTAACCCTCTTAGTCTACCAACCTCTTACCGCTACGGTTCAACCCTATATATATAATATATACGTAATTATTTTTGATGTGAGTAGAAACAAAATGATATATATTGCATACTTGTGATATCTCTAAACACATGACAATATATCCGGCAAACGTGAGCAAGTGAATCAAGTCCTTTCCAAAATATGGCGATGGAATGGCTGCGTTGAGAGTCTCATTGGACTTCCCGGGTCCTTTCTTCATCTCCATTGATACTTGCGTCACTTCACGCCTCGAATCTTCATTAATTGTTATGATCGATGTTTGCAATTAGCTCGGCCTCTCTCTCTCCTACGAGCCGTGTCTTTCGTCCCTGCCCGTCCCCTTTTCTTGGTTTGGGCGGTCGGCTTTTCCCCTAGTTTGCGCTCCGGTTTTGCCTCCCCGCGCGGCTTGTATCCGTTGTTCGTCCCCATCCGTCTCCTCGGCGACTACATCCATGCCCTGTTTTGGCCCCGTTCCCTCGTGCTCTCTTGTCCCCTTCCCGCCTGTTTTCCCTCCCCTTTTTTTTCTTTCTTTGTCTCTTTGGCGTCGTCGGCCTCTCCTGCCCATTTTCTACCTATTCTGGCCCCCCCTGCACTGGCGCCCACCTGTGCCGCCCCCTTTGGCGTTCTGGCCCCTCTCTCCTCGTCCCTCTCCCCTTTGTGTTCCCTCCTCACCCTCCCCCGTCCCCCGTCGCTGGCACTTGCTCCTTTTATCCTCCTCCTCATTTTCGCGCTTCCTTTTTCTTTTTCCTCTTTCGCCCATCTTTGTTCCTCTGTCCTCGTCTTCCAGGTGTGCCTTCCTTCTGCCCCTCTTATGCGTCTCCTTGTTTTTGCCCTTCTTCTGTTGTTTGCCCCCCTTTCCCCCTTGTCTTCTCAGTGTCCTCACCTGTCCCGCTTCCTGCCTTATCCCTCATACCTTGTCTTCCCTTTGGAATCCTCAATTGTTTTTTGTAATATGCTATTTTAACTGTACTGTAAATGAATTAAAGTGATCAAGTGAAAAAAAACTGTTATGTTATAAATGATAAATATTTTTTAGTTATCGTATAGTATGTAAGTTTTCCAAACTTAAATGGACTGTAGAAATTTATACGGATTTTAAAACAGACGGAGCCATCCGCCATAATGCTTCTGGTCCTATATAGTTTTTTAAAAAAAATTTGAATGTCTACAATGGCGTCAAGATTCATAGACAAAAAACGAGAAAATTAATTAAAATTATATTTATTATTATTATTATTATTATTATTATATTATTATTAGTGAGAATTACACAATAATTTTTTGTGAGGGAAAGGTCTATTGTATATATGACTTCCTTTGAAGTTTTTTCGGTATTGATTCTTGGAATTTGTGTGATAAAGTTACCGGTTACCGCGCTAACGCTCAATCTAGAAGGTGCAATTAATGCCTTTATTCCCACCACTCAAATCACCTACCAAGGAAGGGATAAATCTAATCCCCCGCCTCTTTTAACCCTCATTAAATTTAAATTTCTGAATCTTTAATCGTATAATTGTATTGCATATTAATCAGTTTGGTTAATTTCAAGTTTATAAGGTGATTAAGGTTATCGATTTGTTTTAACATGGTTAAAATATCGATTCAGTTATGATTTAACTGCTAATCTTGAGAAAAATTATCATTTAAAAGGATGCTTAAAACAAGGTGACAAACCAAAGGAACCATGTATATGGAGTTTAGCAGATTGATCTTGAGCAAAACTGCCAAAAAAAAACAAACACTGATGGTTCAAGAATAACTGAAAGTTTTAGAAAACTAAAAAAATAAAGTATGAAACTAAGCGTTAAGTCCAAGTACTTTATAAAGGAAAATGATGATAATATATATACGATAAATTGTTAGAAAAAATTTAAACCATAAATATCAATAACTCAATAATAAAAAATTAAAATAGTACTAAAACCACTAAATCAAATACATTGTCCAAAACTTAAAATTAAAACAAAAAAAAAATTTCAAATTTACTAGCAATCTATGGGCATATGGTTGATGAATTCAGATTCTTGAGATAACACAATGCTTGCAAATTCCAACAAAGGTGGGTTTGTGGGGGGAATAAAATGACCACTATTTCTACCATTGATATTTCACTAATTATAATTAGATGTGTATTGATCGATCACAATTTAAGTTTATTGGTATATTATAATACGCAAAATCGTGTATATTTTAAAATTTATCGGATTAGTTATTGATCAATTTGTATATGCTTAATTGTTACAGAACATTAAGATATTGATTTACAGTGAATTTATGTATCTTTATCGGTTCAATTATTGAGTAACTGTTTAGATTTGACACAAAAAAAATATCTTAAAAATCACCTTAGAACAAAATGACAAAGCCAAATAAACCGTGCGTGCATATGTTTTAATGGATTGCATCTTTGGCCAAACTACAAAGCAAATCAAGTACTTTATAGACCGAATGATATATCGATTGATCGTTAAGAAAAGATTTCATTACCATTTAAGAACGATAATTCGATAATAATAATAAAAAAGTAATACTTTACTAAAACCACAAATCGAAACCCCATTACGATAAATATAAAATTCCAAATCCAAAACGTGTTGTATCACGTACTAGCAAATCATAGTGTACATAGTTGAATTCAAGATTCTTAATGCACACGGATGCTTTCAAATTCCAACAATGGTGGTTTGGCGGAGAATCAAATGACCAGAGATTGAAGTAATTTTGAAAGTAATACAACATTTTCTTTGTCACTAACTAGGTATTTGATGTCGCAAATAGATCATGAAAGGATTTGTGATTATAAAAGTACTTTTTTTAAGGATAAATTATAAATTAGATAATTTAAACTAAATTAGTTTCAAAATACAAAAAAGATCTTCTTTTTAATAGTGTTTTCATATAGCTTAGTACTTACAAGTTATCTCTGTATATGATTGATTTTTGCAGCACTAGAAGTGGTCATGTTGTCACTATGATACGTGGATTTGCACACGCTTGGATAATAACAAAGGAATCAAGCACAACAAAACAAACATACTCGTGTTATTCCAGAAGTGAACCTAGGAGTGAAAGACGAACGTAGGACTTTTATTGCTTTCAAGTAATGAGGACTATATTTTTTGTAACAAGGAACATATGGTGGGGATGAGATCATGAGGATTAGTGACACCAGAAGCCTGTGCCGCGAGCGGTATTGCGCAGTTGTCTGAAGCAGGGAGCAGTGCACTATAGCACCGACCGCCCAATGCTGCTGAAGTTTGGAATCAGCAGATTAAATGGTTCAATGTATATGACACAGGGAGAGTACAAAAACACAGGGGATTTAAAAAGGCTAAAAGTTTCAGATTTGATATATATTAACGGGCTCATTTAGGAAATTGATTGAAAGCTTATAATTCAATCTCCACAGTGATCAACCAATCATATTACAGACACAACTTCAACAAAAGGGGGGAGGGGCCAAAGTTACCACGATTGAGCTGCTGAAGTGTGCAAATACCGAAAAGGCGTTAAGCTACGATTTTTTGGGAAATTGGTACTGAAACACAGGTAAATGGTAAGTCTCCAACTTATTTATTTTATTCCCTACTTGACTGCACCAACTAAAGATGTTAAACGTTTCAACTTCAGATAGAGGTTTTGCCGCTCAAGAAGTTGATAATGCAGAGGACCAAATCAGCATGCCCTCCCATCATCCTCTCTGCCTTTCTCCTCGTTCACCTGTTCAGCATACCATAGAATATAAACGGGACAAGTTCAAACCTCTATGAAGATATGAAATTTAAATGAGAAAATCAAACTACGGAGACTATATAACTTCTAAATACAAATGGAGTATCATTAAGCAAAAACATTCTACTTACCAGTGGCGAACTCTTATAACCTCGGAGATGGGAGTCAAACTGCCAAAGTTGTAAAAAAACAGCATCAATAATTCAGTACATTTGTAATATTTCTAAAGACAATAATGTCTAGCACATACAAGGTTCCGAGAAATTCAATTGGAATATTGAAAAAAACACTGAATCCAATAGATGGCCCAACTTTAACAGCCACTTGAAACTTCAGGGTCTCTTTCACGTCGTTTTAAAGATTTTTCTGTCAAGGAAAAACTGTCATGTTTTAAAAAAGTTAGCAAGGATCAAAACTACTGTACAGTGATTTGGCATATATTACCCAAGATTCCTGCAAAATAGAGGCTTGGCCAAAAAAAAGGATCCCTCCAAACACATACATGTGAAAATAATTACCACTGGAAACTGGTTTTATGCTCTCAATAAATTTCGCTGAATAGAGTACTGTATCTTTTTAGTTTTAATACTTTAAAAAACCACTGATAAAACAATTATGGCCCTTAACTTGAGCACACAATAAGCTCTTGTAGCATTCAGACAACCTGTGTGATGATCCACTCCAGGCTTGGCTCGCCATTTTGGTAGAAAAATGAAATAAAGATCAAGATGGCTTTAACATGAGAAACATTACTCTCACAAAATAAAAGGACTGAGAGGAAAATATAGAAGAGGTGTGTGTGTCGGTAAATCATAAATGTATGTATCTTTATAAGCTAGAAACTGGAATCATGTTTTCTTCACAAGACCGTTTAAATATTTAAGAAAAAAGAAGCAAAGCAAGGAGAGCTAACAAATTTGGGACTTCAATAACATGTGAACAATGATCACTGATGGATTTCTTGTCTGATAAAAAATAGAAGGTCAAAAAGATCAAAATGGTTTGAAATTCCTACAGCTTTTTATTATTTAAAATTTTGGATAGATCTTATTTTGTTCTCTTCGTATACATATAGGATTGTCATGGGCAGCACGTATTAAAAGCGTTGGCATTTTTTTTGTTGGGGGGCCAGTGGTTTCCACTTACATGTGCAAACACTTAGATTTACTCAGCAGACTTTGCTTGGAAACAACACAGAAATAAAGATTCTAGATCTGATTTTAATGTGTTACACCTTACCCTGTTGCACAGAAGAATGTCAGAATATTCATATGAAAATATTTACAGCATACTCATTGACGGAAACATTAACTGAATGGTTTCAAGCTTGGTTAGAGATATTACATCAAAAACTCCAAGATCATTGAAGAGGAAAAACTTACAGAATATCTTTTCCATCACCTATTTCGCCAGCGGTCTTGCCTCTTGAATTATCTTGGCAATGACTCTTCAACCTAATAAGACAGCATTACAGGTATATCAGAACTAAAATGGTCTAAAAAAGCTCAATCATATCGCAAGGAGCACCACTTAGATACAACTTCTAATACATAGGATAGATAAAGACATTAACCATTAACTTCTATATCATATACTTCAACACATGATTTTAAAATGATTTAGCTCAGAAAGCATTGGTCAGGCCTATTAATTCAAAAAATGGGCCTGATACAAACCAAATTCCATTTTAACTTTTGCCAACAAAGTTGTCTTCCGAAAAATTCAGAGCCTGCAAGGCAGAGATACTTCAAAACCCAGGGGGGGGAGGGAAGAATTCTTTTTAATCGAGAAATATCAGACAATGTAAATAAAACACTTAAAAAATGATGAATATTTTCCATACAGCTTGACTCTCGTCAAGCCACCTTGGCGCCAAAACCACGAACATCCGAAACAGTGACACCACGCACGGACCAGTTTCAGTTAGATGTGCTTTATTAATTCAGAAAACATGATAAAGTAATGGAGCCTTTTAGCTTCAAACACATTAGATGTTTGAAATATCTACAGAAAATGGTTCCTCATCAGTTTGGAAATGAGTTTCAATAGTCATCACCGAATCGGGCTTCACTCACATTACTGTTAAATGGTTTGTAGGGTGTCAGGAGGAATCTTTTTTTCTTTGTCCTGAATGTGGTGTGGTGGGTGGCTGGGGAGCTTTTACCTCATTTCACTCCAACCTCCTAAATTCAATATACGAAACTCCTTGTGTTCCTGCCGTGCAGATATTATTTTAGGACATCCTGACCCGCAAACTTTTTCAACTATCAATGGACAAGACTTCTAAGTACAAAAAATAAGAAATCGTCTCTTGAAAGCTTAAGAGCAACTCAATACTGTCATATCTAAAAGGATTATCCAGAGGGTAATTATATGACAATATAGCAAAGCAAAGAAAGAAAAGGATACACATATACGCTCTAGGAGAAATAAGACTGTTATACAAGAAAGACCAAGGTGAAATTCAAATTATCAGTAGAGCAAAGGCTAGAGCATGTCAATTAACCCTGTTGTATCTGTAAACTTGATCACACTCGAGATTAAAGCTGTGCTCTGTAAAAGATTTTCCACAATACATAGGCTTTACTATGTGAGGTTCTGTAATAGATTGCAAATACGGGTTGGAGAAGTATGTGAGTAAAAAAAAAACCAAAAAAAGTTCAATAAGAGCCTCAATTTAAGCAATCAGTAGGCCTGCAACCTTAGATCCACAAGGGAAAAGATTCAATTTTTTTTCTAAAAACTGAGCGCATGCATATGAAAACTAATCAAGTTCTTTACCGAAGAAAGAAACCTGTTGAATTCTCAAGTTCTAGTCCCATTCCAAAATTTGCAGAAGACGCGCAAAATTGAATCAGTGTACAACAGAGTATTAGGTAGAGAAAGCAGTAGAATACATTAGTAAAAGAAAGAAAAATGAGGCTATCACCTTTAGAATGCTTCAACTTTGTAAAAAAACTTCGCCATTCCGGCCGAAACTGAAAAAACAAAACGACCATTATACTATTAAGCAACAAAAGAAGATAAAACGTTGGACCCATTACTAAAGTGAACTTATGAAGTGGGGTTTAGCAAAATTGAAAACCTGGAGAGTTTGGGACTGTGATATCGGGAAAGAAGGAGACTGGACACGGTTTGAAGGTGGAGCTGCGAAGGGAAGGAAATTTGGGTTTGAATTGAAACAATAACGGTGATGGGAATTAGTGAAATTGAGGGAATTGGGACAAGGATGAGAAGGAGAAAAAAAGGAGTGAAGGACGAGAAGAAGAGAAGAAATTGGATTTTGAAAGGAGGAGAAGCCATTGGCGTTGAGGTTGCAGAGAGAGGGCTGATAAATCGATGAGTGCTATGCCTTAAGAGATGAAGTGAAGTTGAAGAAACGCCATTTCGAATAATTCGGTCTTTACCCTTTCTCTTTTTATTATCGAAGAAAAAATGTACAAGTACAAAGGGAAAATGATTAAAGTGCGCGTTCTAAAAAGAAAAAATAAGTCTTGCTCAAAAGCGGTGGTTTGATATTAATTGAAATTAATAATTAAAACTGAAAAAATAATTAATTTATAAATAATGGATTAATAATTAGTGAAAATTGAATGATGGATTATCAAGTGTTTGAAGGTTGCGAACACCTCCTAATTTCCAACTCTAAGGATATGAATCATTCGTCATAATTAAGTATACAAGCGTTTTAAAGCCATTCATAATGTAAGAGGTGAATAACAGTGTTTAGACTCTAAGTTTTAATAGTTTTCCTTCCGACTAAGTTGGCCATCGGTCAGGCAAGAGTAATGTCAAATGACCATAATTCTATCGACATATGAAGAGTTAGATGTTCTATTAATTATCAGTTAAAGGCTTACGAGTTGTTCTTTCACCAACATTCAAATTAGTCAAAAGTCTGATCAATTTATTTTTATCACGTATTCTATTTTTAAAAGATGTGTTTTGTCGGCGCGATGAACATTCTAAACCAACAAAATGCCGGTCTAGCTAGTTGCGTAAGATTAAGAGATTTTCTATTTTGAAATATGTTTTGTGGGCTTTGAACAATGTTGTGTAGCCGTTCACCAATTGAAATGTGTGGATGATAGAAAAATCATTTAATGATTTTTTACCCAATTTTTCTCATTTTTTACCTTCTTTCAAGCCCTAAAATAGTCTCTCTTCTGTCTCCTAGTCACCAAAGTTAAGTTCCTTTCTCGTGGCATTCAAGCTTTCCACTCAAATTACTCCATCAGTTCAGAATTATTGATAAAATTTTTAAAATCTTGGTCATAAGATTTTCATGATGAAGATTTCAAGAAATCTCAAGAAAAATGTACTTGATATCTTTTTCTGTTAGATCTTTGCCAGAAAATATTAACGTTAAGAGGTAGATCGTTTCTGAGAGGACGTAAAAATCATTCCTCGTTGTCCACTCTTTTGTTGCAATCCTTAAAAATCAGAGTAAGGTCTTATTGAGGAAGTAAATCATTCCTCGTTCCTAATCTTTTGTTTAATCCTTAACATAATAGTAAGGTTTTTAACGATGATCATAATTTTGAATTTACTCTATATTCTATTGTTGAATTTAAACTTGTGATATAGAGAAATTTCATTTTTCGCATTTATTAATGATCTTTGATGGTGATCCTGCTTAATAGCCACATAAAACCGGTGTTGTAGAGTTATTGAAAGTCGGATAATATTGATTTCTTAATGCATTGTTTTCATGAGTAAATAAATTATTTTTAAATCTTAAAGCATTATTTTGGAAGAGCTTTAAAGCAATGGCATTGTTTCAAATGCATTATTTTCAGAAAGAAAAACATACTTGACTGCTAATAAGAGAGCATCTAAATTTCAAGAAGTGAAGAGTAAGTTCGCATAACAGCATAATTTATAAAAGGTATCTGTCAGTTACAAAGAGAAGAAAGAAACACTTTTTGAGTATTAACTCAACAGAGAGAGTATTACAAAGGGAAAACATGTTCCGTAACTGGACATCTACATTATTGAGCATTATTACATAATTTTGAATACCATTGAGCATAAGTTGGTTGTAGAATTTGATAACTCAATTCAAAGTGACTGCTAGCTCACTGTTGGATAGTGTTGTTGGTTGGGACGACTCATTCGGGAAGCCATGATAAGGGATAAAAGATATTGCGATCATAGTTCAATTTGTCTGTATTCTGAAAAAGTATAGGAGACCTAAAAAATGAGTAAGAACATTTATCATCACGAGACGCCATGTATTAGTTGTCGGTTAGAGACACTCTCCACAAAAGTAGTAATAATTTAACATTTGATACGACTGTATACATTTTCAGTTATTAGCTGATTTTAGAGTAAATGTGCATGCTTTACTTTTGGTGGTTATCTTACCGTCACATTTTCATTTTACTTTCATTTCAATATATTCAATTAGCTTGTGGTTTTATTAACTATTTACATCTCACAATTCATATATACCGAAATATTTAATGTTGCACTTAATATGATGCAGGTTTAGGTGTTTCTGATTCATCAACAAACACTTTTAGTAAGATTTATTTTCCTCCATGACATTTTGGTGATGAAGATGAAACTTCTTGGTTTTTGGAGGATTTCTAAATTTACCTTAATGTTATTTATGTTAGTAAAATAGTTAGGTAGTTGCGGAATTCCTTGTACAGACACCCTAGCATCATTTAGTAGATGCTTTCGTAGATAAGTTAAGTAAAATTAGATAAGATTTCAGTTGCTTTTTCACACATCTCTACTTTTTTATTGTTATTTACCCAAAGCTATTTAAGGTAATTGTCTCTGCATGTGTTTATAATCTCAATATAGAGTAGCCACACCTAAACATAGACTCGGGGGTAATTTTAAAAATTATTTGAAGCTTAGTAAAAATAATAATAGTCAGATTAATCTTTAAAAGTGTAAACACTTAAATATAAATAATATATTTATAACAACTTCTTAATTATAAATATTTATTGTTGGTTACATTTTATACCAAATATTTGAATTCCGTAAGTAACTCAGTGATTTGTCTTTCTTCTAACTAAGAAGGCTTGGAATAAGAAAATGAAATAGTAAATTTAATATATTAATTTATTTATATGGGGAGTTATAAGAAATACTTGAAACAGTCGCAAATGGTGCAGTTTTGGTAGCCTTAGTGTTTTTACTTTCGGCTTATTGGCTTAATTCATGTTGACAATAAAACGTGGAATGGACAACTCTTTCATCAACCATTTGGGTTTGGTTTTATCCCTTCGCCTTTATTTTATCTTTAATTCCTCCATTATTCCCCTTTGTAACCTATGTAACATATGGTAACCTCCTGAAGGGTCATTATCTTCACTATTTACTATACCCATTTTATCTTCCTATTCATTGCTAGGAAAGACTTCTTATAGCTATAAATATGATGTATTCCTTAGGTTCTGTAACACACAACATACAAGAAAATAATAGAGTGAAGAGTTCGTTTAAAAAAGAGAGTTCTATAGTTGAAGGGAGATGTTCTTTTTTTGTGGAGCCTTTGGGCTTCACTCTTGTCCAGAGTTGTTGAGTTTATATTTTGTGAAGGTTGTTGTATCCCTGGGGGACAAGTCAAGAGTCGGACTACTCTGCTTGGCCCGGTGAAATATTTTGTTGCCGTGGCTTGAATCTCCTTAAAGAGAGCGAGATAAGCCGCCGCCTCACGCCTGAAAGATTTTTTCTTCATTTATTTTCATTGTAATCTTGCAATGTTATTTCTTGTAAGTGTTTGCTCACTACAATTTTAAAGGAGATACAAGATGGCTAAAATTGAAAAAATCGCGGATGTCAGATGAGAATATCTTAACAAGCCCTTTATGTCATTGTAACAGTTTAAGAGATGGAAGGGGTTAAATATTTTTTCTACTTAAGTCGTTCTCAATGTTTCTATTTATTTCACCGAGAAGATCCACATCAGAAGATAATCATCACTATGAATGAGATGAAACTAATTTCTCATCTAGAGAAAGTAAAAAGTACGATGTGATTCTATAAGTGTCTTATTAATTTTCTTAATTGGTCTATCTGATAATTTTTATGATTCTATGATAGAACTTACTCTGTGCAAAAAAATTTTGTAAGGGCATAGCAGAGTAGTAATTATACCGAAGAGGCCTATGGCTAAAAAATATGCAGCTAATAGGATTTTTTTCGTTTTCAAAGGGTGGACCACAATCAGAGGGGTAAATCAAGCCTCAAGACGTTATCATTTGTTAGAAGAGCTAGGTACGACGAGTTAAAATTGGGATAACTTATTGTTTGTGGCATCGTGATAAACTCTACCTTCTTAAAGAAATTTTTTCAAAAACTATGCCGTCACAACACAAAAGGCAACTTCTCTGAAACTTGATTAAGGAAAATCCGCCTGAAGAATAAGCAAGGGGCCAAGTGCACTTTTACAAATAGAAGAGACTATCAACAGCAACAACAAAAGTACATTTAATTATTTTGAATATCTCTCCTGAAACTCACAAAAATACTTCTGTTAAAGGGCCTAGAAGAAAAAAAATGAAAAAAATAATGTTTAAACTCCCAAAAAACTAATAGCGAAATCCACCAGCACCAAATCAACCAAGTCAAGAAAAGGGAACCTGCTTGTTGTGGCAATAGTGGACATATTACTACTCGATTTTGCAAATCTGGAAATGTTGGCCTAACCCTCAAACTCACGTTTATCGAGAATTTTTTAATGACAATAATTACCGACATAAATCTATTTGAGAACTGTAGATGGATGTGTGTCTGACTTGGGTTTAAAAATCATACTCAGTTTGTGGAGCCCAAAATCATCAATGCTTTGGGTGAACCCACACTACTCACGTGCTTGAAAAGGGAGATGTTGAATGTTTTACTTCTGAAAGAGTATTAACTTTAAAATATGTATTTTATACTTCTTCCATGATGAAAAAATTGATGTCTAGCTTTCTTCTTAATAAAGACCTGCTTTAAAAACAGCTTTATTGAATCTGATCAATATTTAAATAGTGAGAATGGTATATTTGTGGGGACTGGGTATGCACTGTGATGGGATGTTTAAGTTGAATTGTGAGATTGAATAAAAATTCTATTTCTTTTATATGTTTTCTTCTATCAATGTTTGGCATGCTTGTTTTTCGGTCATTTAATGGTTGTTAATTTTGGAATCAATGAATAGTTTAGGTTAATCCCAATGGTTAAAAAGAATGTTGAAAAGTTGTGAGGACCTAATAGTTAAAGTCAATATCACTAAAAGGCCTCCTTTTCAAGTTGAAAGAAAAATTGGCTTTGTTAGAATAGTTCATGACTGATTTTGTGACATTGGTGGAATCTAACATCTTGAGTTTGGGAGGGGAATACATATTTTTAATCACTTTCATGGAATGATTTTTCTTAGTTTTTACCTATGTTTTACTGATGAACATTAAAAGTGATGCTTTTTGAAAATTTTTAAAAACTTATCTCGCTGAAGTTGAAAATTATTTTGGCAAAAAAAATAAAAAGAATTACAAGGGATATAGCCCGTGACTATGAATATCAAATAGTTTAATTCTTTTATTAGATCATTGAGAAATAATTCAATAAACTACTCTCACTTAATTCTCCACATCTAATGGAGTAAGCAGAAATGACATAGAACTTTTGGTTGAAGTGGACTAAATATTCATACTTATTGAGTCACATGACTTTGAATTTTTTTGGGGTGAAACTATGTTTAACTGGCTTGTTATGTATTGACTCGTGTGTCTTCATAAAAATCAAAACTAACACCCTTATTAATAGTGGAAGGTTACAATCCAACGGTTTGGATTTCAAAGTTTTTGGGGTTGTCTAGGCCTTTGGTGATGCTAATAAATCCAAGATTACAAAGTGGGGTAGAAATTATTACTGTGCTTTTTCCTTGGTTATGCTTCAAATAGCCTATAAATTTTTTAATTTCGTAATTATTGTGATAGAATCGTAAATTTTATTTTTTTATGACACCAGTTTTCCTTGTGATTCTAAAAATAGTGGGAGTTAAAAGATTGACAAATATTTTGTCACTACCTAGTTTCTTTTACTTTACTTAGAAAAATAAGAATTTATGATGCCTGAGTTAAGAAGAAGTAAAAGAAGTGTAGAGTATAAAGATTTTGGATTCTGGATTTTTATGGTTTAATGTGAAGATGACCCTCTAACTTGACAGAACATTATCTTCACATGATTCATTTTTGAAAAGAGGTTGTAATGATGAATGAATCAACTAATTTCTAATAAAATCCCTGGAACTAGTTGATTACCTCGAATTGTAAAACTATTGTTGTAAAAAATGGGTCCCTTTATACGAAAAAAGTTTAAAACCGATGGATCTATTGAAAATACAAGGGTAGGCTAGTTGCAAAAGTTCAAACAACTAGAAAGGCTATATTTTTTTGATATTTTTCCTCCGATAACCAAGAATTACATCCATAAGACTTCATGACTGCAATTCTTAATTTGCAAATTCATCAGAATGGATTGTAAAAACTGCCCTTTTCTAAATGGAACTTAATGAAGAATTTATATGAATCAACCAAGTGGTTTTTTTTTAAGCAGGCAATGAAAGCAAGTATGTAAACTTACTAATCCCTATATGGCTTGAAACAGCCTCAAAACAATGACATGAACAAATTTTGATTCTGCATGATTGACAATGGTTTCAAAACAATGAGTGTGAATAAGTGCAATATCAGTAGTCTTGGAATAATTCAATGTGATTTTTTTTCCTATATGTTGATATTTGTTGAATCTTATGGTTTCTAATATGAATGTTTATTGAGAAGCTAAAAATGTTTCGAAAGCCATTTTGATATGAAAATTTTAGTGAAGGCAAATTTTTATTCTTGGAAAAATAACAGAACATCGTGATGGAATTTTCCTTGACCAATTCACATTATGTTGCTACTCTTTTGATTCAAGTGTTCACTTATTTCATGTTTAAGTAAATATGTAATACCATCAAGAAATAATGCTAGTATAATCGGAAGTTTGAGATATGCGACTAATTGCACTAGGCTTAATATGCATATGCAGTAGGAGGTACTTGACATGTTTTAAGCATCTATGTTAATGAACATTGGCATGCTATAACAAGAGTTAATTAATTATTTAATTGGAACGGAAAATTGTGGTTTGTTTTCTGTAAAAATATCCTGATGTACTTGAAAGGCTTTTGTGATGCAGATTGGAACACTTTGTCAGGTGATTCCTATTTCCGTCATTGGTTATGTCTTTTACTTTTTAGTGGTGGTGCTGTTTTGTTGGAGATCAAAAAAAGCAAACTATATTGCTAACTCTATCCAATGGAGGCTTTTGAACTATCGCTTTAGCTTTCAGCTAGTGAGGAAGCGCATTGTTAATACGAGATTAATTATTTCAAACATACCTTATTCTTGGAAAATCAATCCGCCTATTTTAATTCATTGTGATAGCACCCTGCAAATGGTAAAAGTTTAAACCGTTATTACAAAGGTAAATCCACCTATAAGGAGCGATACCATAACTGTAAGATCATATTTTGATAATGGTACCATTATTTGATTAATGTCAAATCAAATTGATAATCTGTTAGAACCCTCTTAACTAGGCCTTAACAAGAGAAAAATCTGGAGAATATCGAGGGGGCATGGGATTGAAGACTACCCAATCCTTGATCCATATATGAGGACACCAACCTGGGACTAGATTCCTATAACCCGGTTCAAAGGGGAAAAATTAATCATATTATGACTTTTTGTGAAAAATGCACTATCTATTATTCCCTCCCTATGATTGAGTGCAATTGTTCCTGTCGTTTGTGAAGGTTTGAGTTGGTAAAACGCTTACAGGAGTAATCCTCGAACAAATTTCACCTTGTGATGTGTGGAATTACGTCCGCTTCCAATAGAATTAGTCTTTTATTTTCAAAAGCACTCATGATACCCGGGATAACACATGGCCATAACGTGCTGACTTTTAAAGCTCATGTCAACGCCTTGCTTATTATGTGTGAGCAATGATATTTTTCTTTTTTCCTTAGCATTCATAGTTCAAGTCTAATACCACTTACGACTTTTGGAGTAAAAGTTACTGTTTCACTAAGTGAAGGTTCCAATGCATAGCACCCTTCATTATGCATGATCAGTCTTTTCCGTTCATCTGATATACTCTCTTGACTAAATTAAAATGAGGTGGAGGATTGTTGATTGCATTTTAAATAATAGATGTGAATATATAATTTGTTTTAATTAGGTTAATGAGGAAAAAAAATGCTGAAACATTCAGCACAATGGTGGGCCATTTGGTAGTCATGTAATGCTTTACTTTTTGCTTTATTGATTGAATTCATTGGAGAAACGTTCCAATGAACGTTAGACTGAAAGTTTATCATCAATCATTTGCACTGGATATCCTCACCTTTAAATTTCATTTTTTATTCCTCCATTATTCTTTGTAAACATATGTAACTCCTAAGATCATTATCTTTTACTATTTACTACATCATTTTTATCTTCCTATTCTTGCTAGGAAGACTTCTTGTATTAGAAATAGTGATGGTATTCCTTGGTTTGTACGCACAACATACCAGAGAAAATATAGAGTGAAAGAGTAGTAAGTAAAAGAGTTCTTATTAGTTGAAGGGATGTTTCTTTTTTTGGAGCTTTGGGACTCACATCTTGTCTAGAGTTGTTGCAGTTATATTTTTTAATGAAGGTATTGTAATCCTGGAGGTGACAAGTCAAAGAAGGATTACTAAACTACTGCCCGTGAAAATATTTGTTCAGTGGGCTTAATCTCCTTAAAGAGAGTCGAGATATCCCCGCCTTTCCTCTGAAAATATTTAATTTTCTTTTTATTTTAATTTTCAATTTAATCTATACTGTTTTATGCTCTTGTATAGTTTTTTCACTACATTTATAGTCCATATAACAGAGAGTCCAGAGACTAAAAAGAATTCTAAACTTCAGTAAACTTAAATAATAACAATTGTTGAAAAAGTCTTGCTTTATATCATTTTTCATCACTAAATACTCCAATAAAATTGTCTAAGATATTAAAATTGCTAATTGTCATTTTCTTGACCACTAGAATTTATTTAAAAAAATCTGGATAAAATATTAGCTACAAGTTCAGTATAGTGGGTTTGAATTCAAAAGACAACTTTATTTTATTTAATAAACATATAATAATAGAAAATTCCAACCATCACACACAATTTTGGAAAAACAGTCACGTATCCCCATTGCAAGTTTCTTCAGTGATTGAAATTCTATTCCCTCCATGGGCCCATTGCCTTTTTGCTCACCCACAACAATTAAACAATTTAATGCAAAAATTATATATTTTTTCTCAAATTTATATCAAGGCTCTGCCAAAATTAACTAAATTCTAAAACATATATATTTTTAGTTTTGTCTACATTATATAGTTTGTTTGAATTAAAAAGAAAAAACTAATGCATCACATAAACTAAGCTATACAAGTTCCTTGAAAAATGACATAATAGTAGAATAAGCTAATACTCTTGTCGTTTTTTCGATAGTCAAAAAATTGAATTGGATATAAATTTGGTTATAAAATCTTCAAGTTTATAAAATGAAATTTATATTTTGTAAACAACGTAAAAATTATTAATAAATCATAATAATTGACAATCCAAAATATTAACAAAAAATTTACAAGTCAAAGATAAACTATTAAAACTCAATTTTAAATTAATACAAAAAGAATATAATAAAGAATAATTTTGCTACGAAACTCAATATAAAATACTTAATTTTAAAATCTCCCTTTCTATTTTCTACATAGATAAATAAAACTACTAAAGCCCACAATCATTTTTTAGGAACAACTGATAAAAATAAAAGAAAAATTAGCTAATTAGTAACTATATGAAATTAAACTATCCAGATTAATAACTTAAAAAACAAAATTGTAAGCTCACCCTACTCTACTACGTTTTTAAAAACCGGCGTTCCCCACCGGCGGTCACAGTCACTGCTTCTTATATTATATATCTCAAAAAGTTGGAAGCCAAATTCAAACAAACACAACCAAAAATTTCACAGAAAAAACCCCTCTTCTACTTTCAATTTCTAACCTGTTCAGTTGAAGAAGAAGACGAATTTGGGTTTATGTTTGTTTTTGTGATATAAAAAGTAGTGGACTTTAATCATGGTAGCTGGAGCTGAAGTTATGGTACCCATACACAGACCAGCACTGTTTTTGGATGTCCCCGTTGTTCTGAATTGTTGGGGTTTAGTTTTACTCTCTTATTTCGTTGTCTTCTTTACGTTTTTCAGGATACCCTCTTTTGGGTAGAACCAGATTTTAACTTGTTTAATGTCATAACAAGTTCTGTGCTTTTATTGGACAGATTGAAGATTATTGATCTTATAGGAACAAAATTTAACAGTAGTAACAACTTCATCGTACTCATCTCCATAAATGCTTATAGATTGTTATGAAACGGAAACCCATATAGGGAAACAATAAAACATTTTTGGCTAGTGTTTAACTCTAGGGGTGGTTTGGCCCATGAAAATTGGGAGAAGTTGAAAAGAGTAGTGTTTTGTTTTTTCAACTTCTGTCTCGTGTGGCCATTTGGAGTTTGTTTTTTAATTTTGTGACTAATTATTGAAGTGAAAAACACTTGTTGGTGTTCTTCTCCGGATTTTTACAGTCATAACAGTTTTTCCAGAGTTGACTCTATTCGAATAAAAGTAAAGTTATATTTGACAACAGCCGTTAGCTCAATAGCTGCAGTTAACTAGATTTTAAGGAAGGAAACTGGGTTTGTTCTAAGGTGATATGGTGTGGAATTGGTTTGTAAAATCATATCAGTTGTGTGTTTACCCCTGATTCATTTAATGACTAACTTTGGACCGCTCTCAATAGGATCAAAGAGTCGTTTCATGAGCAAAAAGGTCTAGGGTTGCCCCGCAGGAGAACACTAGAAAGGGGAGGCGTTCATTGTGTGTGTGTTCTATTATGTTCAGGTTATTAGTGTAGCTAGAATAAACTACCCAAGTTTTACTATAGGTAATTAATTATGATTGTGCTAGATAAGTAAAGTTTAGCAGTTATCTCAGGTGCTTCATTAAAAAAGTGTTCCACTTTCCTTCCAGTGGATTTGGTGGATGTCAACTAGACAAGCTAAAATGTTTTTCTTGCTGTTCAAGAACGACATCTCCTCTAGTGTTTAATTGGGCAAATAGTCTCCGGTTGTTTGTACAAAGGGACCGTGGGGGCTTTAGTAAACAGAACAATTTTATGCTTAAATGTGCCTTTTGAAGCTCCTTTCAACTGTAATTAAGGCCAAGCAGTGTACGTGGACTCTTGTATCGGGGAACCCCATTTAATTTGGTGTGCTAATAAAAAATTGCTTCAATTCATTCTAAGTATCTAGTGTTATAACATATTCATTTAGGCAACAGTAGTCTTATTTCTATTAGTTGAGTTTACCTTCTCCTCCAAACAGGAAAATGGTGCTTACACCTAAGTTTTTTTTTTCTTTTTTTTTTAATTGTGATAGATTACCTGTTGTTTACGGCAGATAGAATGGTCGTTCTCCTACCCTATTTCATCTAATCTGTTCTAAATGTTTACCTGTGCTTATGAACCAGAAGGGCCATGTCGTATCGCCTTTTCGTTATTCCAAATTTTTCATGTCTAAATGTGTACATTATCTTAGTGGCCTGTTTATTGAACTATCTTCTTTCATCTGGGTCCTGATGTATCTTTATCAAATCATTATTTCAGGTTTTCTATTCACCAGATAATACATTTTTTTGCAATTTGTCCCTAGCATTTTTCGCATCAGTAGCTTTGCCGATATGCCCAACGGAGGTTCATGGAATATGATCATATACGGATAGATGAGTCTTTCTGCACATCAAGGCTCCTCGTCAGTTCCTAAGCCTTGTGGCCTTCTATGGGGTAATTATCATTCTCTGGAACATGTTATTTATGGTCCATTGGAGGGCTGGTCTAACTGATTCGGTTTTCCCATTTCTTATAGGTGGTTGATGGTCATGGAGGACCTGAGGCAGCAGCTATGTGAGGGAAGCCATTTACTGCGCGATTCCCTTTTTAAGGAAACCAATTTCCCCTCAGACATCAGAAAGTTGATGACACATTTTTAAAATAGGTGGATGAAAATTCTGTAAGAGAAGGGGTTTATTCCTTCTCGCTGACCTTGCTTTTGGGCTTGGCTGATGAGTTTAGTGTGGAGCAGTTCTTCTGGAAAAAACCCCTGCACTGACAGTGCTGATTTTGGGAAGGTAAATTTTGGATTCTTTTGTAAATGTGTGTGGGGAAAATGCTTCTCCTTTTCTGTACAAAATTGGTCATTCTCATAATGAAGAAGTGGTGTACTATTTAGGTACGGGTTTATTGAACCCCAATAACTTTGGCTTGGACTCGTACCTGTGTTAAAAGATTCACTAAAAAAAATACAAATAATTGGTTTTTTTGAATCCAGTAAATTGTTGAGTATTGGCAATAGAAAAACATTCTGAACTCGAACGTCGTAATGGGTTTTCAAAATCCTCTGCTAATTTCTGAGTGCCTTTAAATCTTACTACCCTGTTATATGCTCAGTCTCATTTCCTTGGACTCTGTGGACAGCAATCATCTGTGGTTTTCAATTCTCTAAGCGGATGGTCTAAGTTTTTAGTCATTCCTTACTCGAGTATGTTGCTTGTTGATGCGCCATCAAACCGTCCCCTTTTATTTTTTACTCCTTCAGAATTGCATTCCAGTATCTAATCTAGACGACTAGTAGAAACTCAAGAACAGGGAGGGAGGGCTTATATGAGTTGAAATTTTTATTTTATGATTTTTTGAGACCTGCCTTTTTGAACTATGTTGCTTGGACTCCCTGCAAAAATGCCAACGGGTGCATGTCGAATTCAAAAAAAGTAGTCTATTTTTGAAGAATGCGAGACGGGTGCGGCATCAAAATTGAAGAGTCCGCTCAACTAAGCTTTTTACTGTATTCTTGTAAACTAAAGTGGTACTCGGTCCTGTTGCAGGCTTTTAATGGTGGCGAATGTGGGAGACTGTCGTGCAGTCCTTTGCCACAAGGGAGAGGCAGTTAATATGTCTCAAGACCATAGACCGAATTGTGCATCGGAGAGAAGACGTGTTGAAGAGTTGGGTGGATTTATTGATGATGGCTATCTCAATGGTGTCCTGTCAGTGACTAGGGCATTGGGGGACTGGGACATGAAGCTGCCTCGTGGCTCTGCCTCTCCTCTGATTGCGGAGCCTGAATTCCGACAGATCATCTTGACCGAGGATGATGAATTCCTTATAATTGGTTGTGACGGGATCTGGGATGTTATGTCAAGTCAACAAGCCGTTAATCTTGTACGTCGTGGTCTGAGACGGCATGATGATCCTGAACAGTGTGCCAAAGACCTTGTCATGGAGGCCCTGCGTCTCAGTACCTTTGACAATCTTACTGTGGTAATTGTGTGCTTAGCTTCCCTTGATCATCCAGAACCATCACAGTCACGACAAAGGCGATTAAGATGCTGCAGCTTCTCAGCAGAAGCCTTGTGCAGCTTACAGAGTTGGTTGGACAGCAGTGGAAGCCGTTGAGTTTAGAGGATTCTTCCTCTGTGGTTCGTTCGAATGCTTTTTCTTTCTTCCTGCTTTTTTGGGTGGGTTTTCTGTACATACAATCGAAGAGGATGTGCTCAGTTTGATGGTTTTTTGTGTACGAATTCTCGGATCTATTTTATTAAAGCTGTCCATGCAGACTAATTGAATTCATAATTCGCCATGAAACATTATTGTTCTGGTCTGTCGTGTACATAGGGGCGATAATTCAGTATGAAGTTTCTACCTTAAGAAGGGAAAAATAGTCGTTATTGGTCATGAATTTTAGCACGCAGATTCTTTTTATCAGCAGAGATGATCCTACGTTCCTTAATTTCTATGAAATAAAATATGGTAGGTACATATCTTTGAGTACTAACTGTCGTCTATAGGTGTCAAGTCATAAGATACCAGTATATGAAGCTATGAAATGCGGAAAACAGGCTCGCTACTGTACTGCCAAGATTAGTCTTCTTCCTCCTCCAGTACTTCCTGACACGAAGTAAGTTAAATTGCGCATATATATTTAGGTGGCTGAGAGCTCACATCAAAATTACAGGATCGGATTTCACTCCTCATGATGATAATGGCAATTAGAAGGTAGATTTTGTTTGTTTGGTTGATAGTAGGTATTTCGACCGTTTACCTGCTCTGCTGCTAGAAATGTTACCAAAACATTGCATTCATGGTACGGGGACCAAGGAGCAATCAGCTTTTGGAGTTGCCAGCTGCTGCAAAATTCCTGCCAGGTTGTCCTTAAAGCAACTAATTTCTTTGTGTGGTGATGAGAAGGAGGCCTTTCGCGTTACTTGTAAAGTGTTGGTCATATAACCAGAATCAGTTCTTGCATACAGCAGGGGTTAAGGCTGTGTTACAATAGTTCCTGTGTACGGGCCCATTTTTTGAACCCACATGTATTCATCATCAAATTTCGTCTTATATAGCGCCGATCAGTGATTCTAAGAAATAGTCTGTTGGTTCATTCCACTAAACCTTCTCCTCTAAAAATGACATATTCACCTTAACTGGTATTTTGCATAGATAGTTTCTGTCCTAACTCCATGTATGTTGCAGTTTTGTATGATTGACAACTTAGGGACTTGTAAAGGTGGTACCCAGTGTCTTACTTGAGTGTTTGAAGAGATTGCAACAAACTCAGGGACCTTGTAGGTACCAGACTCGCAATGTGACAAGTCGGTTTGAATACCAGCTGGAGAAGGTACAGGAAAGTAGGTGCACTCTTCCCAACGACTCAGGAAGTGGGACTTCTCAACCAATGACAAAGAGTTTAAGGAAGTGACTTGTCCATTAAAAGACACTTCCTAACATTTCATTTGTAGGGGTTTTTTGTTTGCAACTTGATAAAGCATTTTCAAGAACACTGACAAAAGCCATCAGGCAACAAAAAACTGGTTAGGAATTATTCAAACAACAACAGAATATCTGGAGCATGTAGTGTAGGTTTTGTTTAAGAATATATTATCTAGTCTTACATTGTAAACTATTCCTGAAACTATAAAGGGAATCAGTGGGTAGGTCGTATTGAAATTCTTTAAGTTGTCTAGGTGGGAAGCTTAGTGGGTAGATCGATTTATTTATACTTAGGCTTGGTAAGCAAATAGACATTTATTGCTGAACGTGAGATTAAAAAATCTTCTACATTTGTTGTAATCGTGTTGCCACTGTGGCTTGTGAGATTAGTGAAAAACGATGTATGTATAAAAATCCTGTGAGACAGTCGTGGTTTTACTCCTTAAGCAAGGAGGTTTCCAAGTAAATATCTGAGTTGTTAAATTCATTTAACTTCCCATTTATTACTTATTCGTGTGTCCAAGGACTGGTCCATTGACTGTGATAAGTGAAGACACATTTCTATCCAAGTGGTATCAGGAGCGGACCTCTCTATTTGGTTAACCCCAAAGAAGTGATAATCTGTTCTAGAATGGCTGCTCCACTTAATCTAGAAGAAGGTTAGTCTTCAACAAGACCTCCCGTTTCAATGGACATTCTAAGTTGGTGGAAAGTTGAACGCTGATGCCTCATGGCTGAAGATAGTGGCTTGTGGGATATCGTACTACCATGGACCTTTTTTTCAATGATAGAAGAAAAGGATGGAGCAGAAACTAGGCTGGTTTCCAAAGCCAGGACAAAAATTATGATGATAGCTGATAGAACCTGGATTAGTTTTCAATCGGTATCAGCGTGTAGGTGTGAGTCTGATAAAGAAATCTGGTATTTTTTTACAAAAATCATTGAAGGAACTGAACAAGTCAAAGAAATCAAAGATTTGGATATGCTCACACTCCTTGTAGAAAAATTTCAGATGAAGGAAGGAGAAAGAAACCATTCATGAGAGTTCACAAAATTATCCTCTATTACAAATGAGGTGCGAAGTCTTGAGGAACTATCAGTATGAGCAAGGGAAGTAGGAAGGTGTTTTGAATTCTGTCCCAAAGTCCTGTGGAAAAGCAAGGTTGATGCATTCTGAAAGCAAAAAGATTAAAGGTGCTGACAAGGGATGCTCTCATTGGAAATCTGAAACTCATGAGTGAGATTGAAATCGAAAATCATGATTTATCAAAGAAGGAAGTCGAAAAGGATTAAGTCCTTGATGCGGAAATACAAATCTTGATTTAGACTCTAGTGATGATGTATGAATTATATCATCAATAGATTTCAAAAAATGTGGAAAAAGAACAAGGTTTTAGAAGAGGCACGAATGGTCCTCGAAATGTACTCATAATGATTACGCACACAAAGGTGGAGGAAAGCTGGCCCACTTTATTAGGAGGGTCCTTACTTAAAAAGGAAAACAGGGTGGGAACATCAAAAACCAAGAAGTGACAAAGAGAGAGAAGGGACCTGTGACCTGTACTCAGCAAAAATGATCGAAAAAGTTGTTGCGACTATGTGGTCCAAAAGGCTCTTGTTGCATGGGGAGACTCTTAAATACTCAGCCGTTCTTGATGAACCAATGATGTGTTCTATGTGGCGGTTCATGAAAGAGGAAAACCATATTACAAGGAAAAGGTTTGCTTTCATGACTTACGAAAATGAAAGAAGAGGATGACAAGTAACCTTCTCGATATGAAAAATGATCTGAATATATTCTCTTAAAAAATTGAGAACATTGACAAACGTTATGATTGAGGCGGTAATGGAGTAACCTCGAAAGAGAGACATTATTGATGTGTGAACTTGAAGTAGTTTAATGAAGAACAAGGTAAACTGGAGGAGAAAATGTCAAAAATGTTGCTCTAGAGTCTAATTAAAATACTGAACTTAAAAAAAGTTGGAATCAGATAACTGAAGAAGTGAAAAGCTAAATGGAAGGTCAAAGGTGTACAAGTTGAAACGGAAGAAAACTGCAACCACTTTGAGGAAAAAATTTGTGATGTCATTGGAGAAGAGCAAACAAATTAGAAAAAGATATTGTCAAACTTAAGGGAAGAACTTGTATGAAAAATCTCTTAGTGGACCCCCAAAATCCTCTAAATTGTGTTCAAATGCAAACAAATAGAGTAATTTCATAAGAAAGGCCTAGGAAGTTGAAATCACTCCTATTTTAAACCTCACAGCAAGTATTGTATTGGTCTGACCAACTTGTTGTCTCACTGTGGCCAAAAGGGACATTTAAATGGAGAGTGTGCTAGCTGGACAAATTTCTCATGAAAGGGCTGGCTTTCTAATTAGTTGAAAAGAAAAAAATAATTATCAAAAGAGAGACCTGGTCTCCAAAAAATGTGTCAAGTGATAGATGGTTTTTTTTTCAAAAAGGGAAAAAAAAAATCTGGCTTTGCTCCAAGGTTCTTTGTAGAAGTTGAAAAAACTGCGCTTATTGGACTAGATTACAATCTGATCACTCCTTTGTCTGCATTCTGGGAACTTCAAATTGAAATGGGTTCCCAAGCTAAAACAAGTGATCTTGATGCAGGTGAGTGAGAGGAGCAGTAGTCAAGTTGCTATAGGGTAGTGGATGCTCTAACATCGGACTGGTGACATAAAACAATTTCCTCTCACTCAAGAACCCCAAAAATTCAGGGAGGAGGTGTCTTTGGTGATGGAAAAGAAGGGGTACATTTTGGGAGTTGGTAAAGTGGAAGGTCTTGAAGAATCAATTGACAATGGGTATCATGTTGATGGGTTGAAGTACCGTTCTCTGAGTTGTGTCTCAAATTTGTGACAAGGGAAATGAAGTCAAGTTACTTTGGAAGTGCACTTGTGTCAAGTCTAACCACAAAGAAAGTGATTCTCACATGCTTCAGAAGTACAAAACATGTATGTGGCAAATTAGAAAACGTCTCATGGAGATGTCGACATGTTCTTAGCGCTCAAAATGAAAAATGCTGATCTTTGGCAATCGCAGACTGGGGCATGTGAGGATCATCTTTGTTAAATAAACTGATGTCTAAGGACTCTGGTCCTGAGGTCTGCCCAACGTTGAAGTTTGATGAAAATAAAAATATGTGAAGCTTCCGTGTGTGTCAAGGAAAAAAAATCAGATCATCCTGAAACCAAAGAAGCAAAGTGACCTCATAAAGAGTCTGAAGCTGTTGCACATGGAATATGGGGACCCTCTGAAAGTTCAAAAGCGAAACGGCAAAGAAAAAATTCGGTGATAGTGATGATTACTCAAGATATACATGGACAGATCCTCAGATCAAAAGCAGAAACACCTAAGAGGTTGGAGAGTGGTGGCTATTCTTCAAAGGATTCAAACTAAATAGGAATCAAGGGATTTGTTGGGATAGACTGATCATGGAACTGAGTTTGAGAACTCAAAAATGGATCATTTTTGCATGGAGAATGGTACTAGCAGTAAACTTCTCTGACTCAAGAACTCCTCACAAAACGGAGTGGTGGAAAGAAAAATAGAACCTGGTGAACATTGCCAGAAACTATGATTATTGAAGGAAATCTTCCTCAAAATTTCTGGGCTGAAGCGTCAACACAGGCATGTCATGTTTACCAACAGGTGTTGATAAGAAACGTTTGAATAAGACCCCCTATGATTGCTCAACAAAGAAAGCCTATGGGAGCTATCTTAGGGCATTTGGGTGTAGATGTTTTGGCTGAACAATGGAAAAGGATGATCTTAGGGAAAATTTGATCCGAGGAAGTATGAAAATTGTGTTTGTGGATATTCTTTCATCGAGTAAAGCAATTATAGAATATTTCAACAAAAGAACTCAGTGCATGAAGGAACGCATTCATGTGGTTTTTATGGAAGATGGAAACGAAAAAGCAATGATAAAATGATGAAGATGATGTGATCAAGCTGTTCAATTCACAAAAACAAAAAATTGAAGGAAGTAAGTTGAAGCTGATGGCAGATCAGACAAAAGTTGAAAAAAAATGACTTTTGATGATCCAAAATTCATGTTCTACTGAAAAAGGCTGATGAAGTGGGGAAAAAGTGATGAGGTACCTGGGTACTATTGAATTCCAGTCAGAGTACATCAAACTCCCTAGCAAATGATGACACCACTTGATAAAGAAGGAACATGTTGAGCAAGCTCAAACCAGTCTGACTCAAGATTAGGGATGGAAAACAGCGTTCATCGCATAATCTGTGATAATCTTATCTATCCCTTGAACTCTGAAATTCATACTAGATCAAAAAACAAGAAATATAGTGCATTTTCAGCATTCGTTATATCTATGAGCCAAGAAGGTGAGGAAAGAGGCATAAGTGATGCAGGATTGGATCAAATCAATGCAAGAAGAATTTCTCGTTGAAGAAGCAAAGTATGGACCTGGTTTCCTCGACCTGCAGCAGAACAGAGTAATAGGAACCAGATGGGTGTCAAAAACAGCTCGATGAAAAATGGAGTGATCACTAGAAACAAATCCAGGTTGGTGTTCAAGGATAACAATCAAGCAAGAGAGAGATGCTATGATGAGACTTTGCACCAGTTGCCAGGCTGGAGCCATTAGAATCCTAATAGCTTTTGTGCTTCATTGGATTCAAGTCTGTATTCAAATTGGATGTAAAAGGGCATTTATGAATAGAGATATGACAGAGATGAGGTATTTGTCAAACAACCTCCGGTTTTGAAGATGTTGAGGCTACCAGATAATGGCGTTCCTATTGAATAAGGCTCTGATATGGCTTGAAAAGGCTCCTAGAGCATGGTATGAAAGGCTGGCCAAAGTCCTGCTGAAGAATGGTTTCAAAAGAGGAAAAAATAGAAAATACTCTTTCTTATTAAAAGAGAACAAGAAGTGATGATTATTCAAGTTTAGGTGGATGATATAATTTTTGAAGCCACTTCAGAAAACATTTGTGTGAAGAATTCTCATCATAATGGGAAATGAATTTGAAATGAGCATGATGGCCGATATGGACATTTTCCTTGGTATACAAATAAGCAATCATCCATGGTTTCAATCTGTCAGGAGAAGTACATTAAGGAGCTAATGAAGAAATTTAATATGTTTGACTCCAAACCTCATGATACTCCTATGGGAACAAATTCCAAGATTGTCGTAGCAGGAGCTGATCCTAGTGTGAATCAAACAATGTACAGGGGAGCCCGGAGTCCATTCGACCAAGCTATATCTGACTTTAGCAGACTGATATGTTTATAGTGTTGGATTGTGTGCCAGGTTTCACGCATGTCCTCGTGATTCACACTGAAAGCTGCAAAACGTATGCTTAGCTACTTGAGAAAAATATGGACTGTTCTTTCGACCAGCAGGTGACACTTTGGATCTGGTTGTTTTGTAGATGAGGACTTTGCTGGTTATCAAGTTGATAGGAAGAGACTTCTGAAATGGCTCATTTTCTTGGATAATCACTCTCTTTGGGGACCAAGAAACAAATTTTGTGGCTCTTTCAAATGCGAAGCTGAGTATGTAGCAGCAGCAGCTGCTGCTTCACATTGTTAGGGATCAGGGCATAACTTGCAAGATTTTGGGATAACATCAAAAGTTATTCCTTATGTGTGAAATATGGGTGTGTTAGTATGGGAAAAATCCAGTTCACCATAAGAGACCAAAGCATATTGATGTTGAGACAATCACTTCTGAAGAGACCAATGTTGATTGAAAAGGGGAATATAGTTGTACATTATTGTCCAACGGAGGAGCAAATTGCAGAATTTCTCACCAAAGGCTCTCAGTTAACGAACACTATTTGAGAGAAATCGGGTTGAGTTGGACCTGATGATATCTAAGTGATGTACTTAGATTCCAACAGGTTGAATTTCCTTGATGGCTAAATTGCAATGCAGGGTATCTTTGGTGAATATTAAATTCTGAATTAAGATCAATTTTGTACCTTTTGTAGGTATACTTTCTAGAAGGGGACTGACAAGCAAAGACATGACTAGAACAACTTGAGGAATAAGATTAACTGGGTATGGTACCTGGTTCCTATCCAGGTTAGCATTTGTACATAATTTTTAACTGAAAATTATGACAGTTGATAAATGCACGTGCATCATCGGTCATTCGACCGGTTTGTAGTTTCCCATCGCTTATTCCTAAAGTGACACGTCAAGTCATGGACCCTAGGCCACCGGTTTTTCAAGTCATTTAAGCTCTAGTTACTCCCTTCGAATAATTCTTATCGTTCCTTTAACATTCTTTCTGCTTCAAAAGGGAATCAAGTAAGTTTAAAAGCCAAAATTGTTCCTTCTTTGTTCGAACAGCTATTTTTAGTTCTAATTCTAGTTAAAAAATGTTGCTCCTTCTTCTACTCCAAACAAAATGATCACTGTCTTAGTGAAATAGAGCCCCATGCTTTCTACTCTCATTCTGACTTGTGGAGTCCAGATCCAGTGCCCCTTCAAGTTCTCAGAGAGATACACCTGACAATCCGTTCTACTCTATAGATCTGAACAGCACTAGCTTGCCTACCAGACCTGGTCCTTGCCAAGAAATGCTGCCTGATAATCTTTTTGAAGGAGATCTGCCTAAGCATAAAGCGTCTGAGTCTAACATCTTGGCAGCAACTGAAGAATTAGTTATTGAAAGTCTGGCTATGATGCGGGAAGAGGCGAGGGCTGAGCAAACTGAAGCTTTACAGGGGAATAGGTAAGAGACACTCAACCCATTTTTGATAAACTCCTGACATTGGAAGGTATCCTTCTTCCACCTCTTCAGACTCTGAAAGTGAGGAGGAAACCCTAAAATGGAAGGTTGAGCAAAGAGAGGGTGAAATGTCTAGGAAGGGAAAAGAGAAGGTTGTGGAAGAGACCCCTAGGATAAGACCCACTACTAGGTCTGCTGCTCAAAAATTGATGGCCGATGCCTTAAAGGCCAGTGCACGTTCTACGACTGCAATTAGAAGTGCCAAAACATTTAAGGTATCAAACTTCAAAATGCCTGAGTCTGATGTTGTTGAGTTGTCTGCTGAAGAAGTTGAAAAGAAAAAGTCAGGAAACAAAAAGGCAAAGGATTTGAAGAAGGTTAAAAAAGCAAAGTCCAAAAAGAAAAGTTCTGCAAGAAAAAGGAAGAGATCACAGGGACCTGGTGCCTAAAACAGGAGTTATGAGAGCGTCAACATGCAGGAAGTTGTTGACAACCTGAGAAAGCAAACCGTCTTGGCTAGGAGAGTCTTTGATATGATAATAATCAATCTTCCCGGCATGGACTCTCTTCATGATATGGTAGAAATTCAATCATGGCTGCATTTGTTCAACAGGAAATCTTTTATTCTCTATGAAGAAAAAGTGCGCGAATTCTATTATAATATTCAATTCAAAAAGGATGGCGAGAATCACTCAAGATAGTGGTAAAATGACCCTTGTTGTACATCTAGATGCGGGTCTGTTGAGCACAATTCTCAAGGTACCTAGAGAGGGGACTGGTTTCTGTGGACAGGGAAAAAACTTACTCTACTGAGTTTGGTCCAGTTTCTAAGATTCCCACAACCAAGGTTGTGGGATTTTAAGAAGGTCATGAAGAGGAAGTACCAGTTGTGTGTTCAAATTTGTCAACAAAGTTCTACTTCCTCGTACTGAAAAGAGGACCTTCAGCACTTTGCTGACTTGTTTCTGCTGGAGATGTGTGAAGATTTGAAGCTTGAATATCCCAGGTCTTATGCTTGAGCAACTTACAAAACCGTCATCGAGAGGGAAAGGGGTCTGGAATGGGATACAGATACTTTCTCACGAAGTATTCAAGCATTTTGAAGCATTTTAAAAATCCTTCAGTGTTGACAAGGGTTGGGACGGTGATGAATGTTGATGAATGCCAATGTGAAACAAACTGTTTCTGAGAGGTACCCGGTCGACGTTGCGTGTATTGAAGGGGAGAGGCCACCCCAAAGAGCAAGAGGTTCAATCATGAAATCAGGATCAACTAAGCATGAGGTGAGGAGCTCAACGTGTGTATTTGAGTGTAAAGAGGCCGAAATTGCCATACTCAAAGAAGAACTACTTACTGCAAGAACTGAGGACCTTTTTGGGGATATTCTGTGGTACAAGCTCTGGAGTGGAGAGAGAGACATGCAGAGTTAAAGCTAAGATCACTGCCTTACAGGAGAAGGCCAATTACGATGGATGATGTGGCAATGCCAACGATTCACTCTCATCATCCAATCCCTGTCTCATCCAACCTCCTTTCCTTAGCCTGTAAAAAACCTCCCATGTGTCTTCTTTGTGGGCTTATCTCTTGTGTTTTGGATTTCAGTTTGACTTAATGTACTAAATGTTATTGTGGAATGCTAGTTAACTTATTCCTCTGTTGTTCTGGTGGATAATCTATTGTGAATGATTTTCTTACGGATTGATTGCGATCTAGCTTTGATCTTATTCAGTAAACTACTGTTGACATCATGATTTACTGCATTGCTTTTTTTATGATGCCAAAAGGGGGAGTAAAAATGGTAAGTAGCTAATGAATATAGTTAGGGGGAACAAAAGTGAGGGGGAATAAAGTGAGGTCGGTAACAAAGCTGGAGTGGGTCTGAGAATATTTGTTTGTCATCATCAAAAAAGGGGAAAAATTGGTATTGCAATTTGATGATTTGACAAACTTAGGGACCTTGTAAAGGGTTACCAGGTTTCTTACTTGAGTGTTGAAGATGTTGATGAAAACAAAACTCAGGGAACAATTGTAAAGGTACTAGCTCACATGTGACGAGTCGGTTGACTGCCAGACGGAGAAGGTACAGAAGAAAGTGGTGCACTCTTCCCAACGGCGTCAGAAAGTGGGGCCTTCTCAAAACAATGGCAAAGAGTTTAAGGAAAGTGACTTGTCCTATATAAAAGGACTTTCATAACACATCATTTGTAGTTTTTGCAACTGATAAAGCATTTTCAAGAAAAACTTGCAAAGCCATCAGCAAAACAAACGGTTAGAAGTATTCAAACAACAGCAGAAATCCTGGAGCATTAGTGTAGTTGTTTAAGAAATTATCTTGGGCTACATGTAACTATTCTCTGAAACTATAATAAAGGGCTACAGTGGGTAGTATTGAAAATTCTAAGTGGTTAGGTGGGATAGCTTAGGGGTAGATTATTTTAATTAGGCTTGGTACGCAATATAAATTATCTTGAACGTGAGAATTAAAAAAACTTCTTCTCACATTGTTGTAATCGTTGTTTCTACTTTTGCTTGTGAAGATTATGAAAAACGATTGAAAATCCTGTGAGGACAGGTCTGGTTTACTCCCTTAAGCAAGGAGGTTTCCACGTAAAATGTGAGTTGTTTAAACTGCATTTAAACTTTCCGTTTTACTTTATTAGTTGTCAACGGGACTGGTCACAAGGACTGATAAGGGAAGACCACATATCTCTATCACGCCCTCAACAACAGCCTGGTATAATTAACACACAAATCACTATGCATACATACACTTACACACCTTTGTGTTTGGTGATGATTTATTCTCATAAAGGTACTTTTCTTTGTCTTTTTTGATACAGAAAGTGATTTTATGAGATAATATATAAACTATTAGTTGATTGACACTATCTGATGAGAAATCAACGTAGCGCTTCAATTGCCAGTCATTTTTGGGTTTGTGTGTGGAGCGCTGTAGGTTATTAATATGGTGAAAAATATATTTGGCATGAGATCAAAGATAAATTTATATAGTCACATTTTACTTTGACAAATATTTTGTAGGTGGCGTTACTTTTTTTTTTTGGCAACTTTCAACACATGGGTCCTCTTTGTTAAAGAACTACCCTATAAAATTTTGTACATATTTATGTCCAATTTACTGAATTTGAGTTATTGTTCACGTGTGGGTGGGGCAGGTACTTTGCTTGCTCTGCTTTGCAAATGCAATCTATGGGTTCTTGGTAGTGACTTTTTTAAAAAAATCAAAGTAGTATTAACGTAAAGAGTATGAATTGTTTAAAATCATATAGTTAACATTAGAATTATACTATATCTGAAGGAAGAGAAATACAAACTCAAATTGAGATTGATAGTTTGTTGAAACTATTAGATTTAGTTACGTATGTAGGACTAGATTAATTTATATAGAGTTTCTTGAAAAAAATAAAGATCATGAGTTTTTTTTATTTATCGATTTATATGTAGAGTTGAAGTTGATTGATTATTTCCTTCATAAATATGTGCATTTTTCTTAGTAATAAAGTATGTAGTTAAAGTTATAGACAATTCATCTGAATTTCTAAAATATAATTCTTTTGGGAAAATTTTGAACTAACGCGATATAAGGAAAGTATAGGTTAAGTTGATTTGACTAGCATTCACTTATTGGTGTGATTGAGGTTTTGACTCTGTAATTTCCTTTACTATTTTTTATTTTGAAAAAGAAAAAAGAAAAAACTAAAGCGAGACTAAAAATATAGAAGAAAAATCTGCGCAAAGAAAAACTAAATATAAGTTAGGAAGGAAAAGTGAATATTAATGATAATAAGGTCGTTTTCAATCGACATATCAAATTTTAAACTATTTAAGATTCTATTAACTAAGTTAAAAAAATCAAATATATTTCTTACGAAAAAAATATAACTAATTATTACATAACTAATACGTATATAAAATAGTGCATAAATTTATTCATAACTTGTCCTTACGTTAATAAATAAACTTTAATCAACTATTAATCAATCTGTAACTAATCAAATGATTTATTATAGAACAAACTTTAACACCTAAACGATTTTTTTTAGTATCTTGAAAGTCATGGAGGGGCTACAACCCAAACAGCTCGTAATAAAAAGACAATACTACCGACAAAATTCGAACAACCCACCACTGCGTTGAAAATGTTTAGCTTTTCTTGTTCATTATTTTTAAACTAAAGTATTATTTTTAATAATTAAATTTTCTTTTTATCGTATTTTGCTTTTAATATAGCTACTACTACTTCTTAATTATTTTATTATATTTAAAAATACTTAACATATTTTATCATATTTATATTAGTTACTATTATTTTGATGCATTAAAACTCTCGTATCATAGAATCTATGAAATAGCCTGACTAGTATAAGCTTATTGTACACAAACTTTATCTTATGCGACACATGATCGTGAAAGATTCGATCACAAAAATCTATTGTAGCACGATTTTTATTATACATTTAATCTGAGAGGCTATTTTCAAAAGCTTGACGTTTCATAAATGGCAACTCCCAACCATCTTACTTATCGTGTTGGTTACTTGCCTGAAAAAAGTCATCCTTATTGATTTTGTCCATGGCCTGTCTAACTCTACTAGCTCTGTTTTCTGCTTCTATTTCCCTCAACTAAAACAAAGAAGAACACAGACGATGTCTGCCTCTGGGTTTAGCCTACTGCTTTCATGGCAGTCTTTGTTTGGTGCTCCTAATCTTCATCATAACCAAAAACCATCGCATTAAAGATTCACATCAACAAGCTGAGAAAAGAAAACGTAACCATTATTATAAGTCGACTTATCTGTTGGATTCCCTGTTTGGAGAAATCTCCATCCATTTGGCTTCTCAATCCTCCCATCTCACTTTCAGAGCTTCCTCTTTATTTTGCATGCTTTTATGATTTAATCAGACTGTGTGGTAACTTAGGATTCTTCGTCTTCCTATTCTTACACAACAGTCCTTCTTCCTTCTCCACTTTATTGTGTTTTATTCAGTAAAAATTTACTAATTTCTTTCTCAACTGATTCGATATTCTAAATTGTTTTTTCAGATGGGACATTCTTTAAGTTGGGGCTCTATTTTGCGGTACTCATGAAAGCTTAACACAACTGAGTGTTTTTTTTTCTCCTATTTTCAAGTGGTTTTAAAAACGGATGATATATTGTTCTGTTGTCGCTGGGAACTTTTAATATCGGCCCCCGGGAATGCTGGTTGTATACAACGAAGCCCTCTCTCAGCGCGGAGAAACATAAACTTTCTTAGACCAATTTTCGAACAACTAAACTCTGAGCAACAGCTTTGGCGATTTTTTGGAAAATTTTGAGCTAATTATTTATCAGTTTAGCATTCGAAAATGCAAATTGGATGTTTTAATAACAATTTTCTAGCTCTGCGAAGTTTGGGGGAGCTTAACTTGTTCAGCTCCAGTTTGAAAGGGAGGATTTATCTTGATGTGAATGGACTAAATGATTTGTCCTGCCTAATCGCCTAACACGATTAATTCGCCACAATCACACAGTAAAACGATGCTCTAAGAGTCGTAAAAAGTCTCATATTGAAATTGTTGGTAATCCGATTGGTGTCCTCTTATATGGAATTTGGGGCAACCTTCCTATCATAACTAGTTTTTGAGGTTTAGTTAGACCCAATATCAAATCTTTTACAATGGTATCCAGAGTAGGTTCATTTCCTGTTTTGGACACTTACACGTTCACGCTCCTGACTGAAGGGGTGTTAGAGTGGGTAAAAAAACCTTACGTTTGGTTGGTACTACTCCCTTATATGAACTTGGGCAATCCTCCATCTTTACAATATCTATACGGTTTTCATTTTAATCAGCTTATATGAATTTGCTTATTACAAACTTTTTGACTCGAGTTTAATTGTTTTTGTTTTTCCTACAGATCTGTGGGCAGGTGCTTTATGCTGACAAGATATTGGTATTTTGGTGTCCACCTCCCCTATTGCTTCCGATTTATGACGGGTTGAAAAACATTTTAAAGCTCACCCTGGTGGATTTCACTTCATTTAGTTTCAAGTTTTTAGAAATGAATATAGAAGCATCTTTCCAGTGTCAAAAATTTCACTAACAGTTTTGCATCAGCCATCATGTCCATCTAGGATCGTCGGGATTATGTCCGAATCGTTTGTTACTGTAAAATCAAGTCAAAGGAGTTTGATAAACTCACAAGCTCCCGCAGAAACCTTGAAAAGTGTTGATGATATCCTTTCTATCAATTGAAGATCCTTACGCCATTCATTAGACAGAAAAGATGGGGGATGTCATAAAGAGGGTGTGAGAAACAGGAAAGGACAGGTGGAATCACTACGAAATGGCATTTGCATGAGATTTTGGATGACCACAATGCCTTTTTGTTTCCTCAACGCCTTAAGTAACCTATTGTTCTCATCTTACATCTTAGAACATCGAGCTAGTTACTACTACTAGCTAATTGTGATCTAACCTTCTAATCAGCAAGAGTAAGGAACAAGTTGACTCCCTCTAAATCTTACAGCAAAACATGTGATTATTGCCGCTTAAAAACAGTGAAGAGAGGAGAAATCGTGATGGTTGGAATAAGAATCCATTTCTTCTTAGCTCAATATTACTTACACGAAGTGAAGCAAAAGGAACTCTACTAATTATTCTAATCGTTGCAATTGCAGTTTATAGCTACTCCACTAGTTGTTCTAACTGTGAATTTTGTTGTCTGGAGCTAATTGGATTAAATCGCACTCTGTAAACGCTGTATTTTCTTTCTTCTTTGATTCAGATCCCTGACACTCTGTAAGTGCAACAGTGTTCCCTCCCATCCCGAACACTCCATAATTTTTTCGAGTTCCTTACAATGCTTGCTTATAAGTAGTCAAATTCTGTAAGCCCTAATATGAAGACAACTGTTTTTTTGTGTTCACCGCAATTTAACTTGTTTTGGTTTCCACATTTTATACTATGGAGCTGTTCTTATATTGTTTTCCAGTGAGCTACATGTGTGCTGCTCATCTTGGTAATGATACACCCATCATACGCTTGTTTTCATGTGTAAAGAATATGTATATCGTCCTATGGTTTATAGAATTTCCCTGTTGTGCAGGTGGCCGTATCTTTCTTCTTTGGACTTAACACTCATGGGCACCTTGTGTAATACCAGCTATCTATGTTTCACCTTCCTTATTCTTTACGATTGGAATATATCCTAAACGGGCATTTGGTTTTTCAGGTATTTTGGCATGGCTCTGGTTCACATCCCCTTAGGACTATACGCGTTGCTTATGAAAGCAAAAGACCCAATATTCTCAAGATTGTTTCCACAGGCATTTCTTAGGGTCGTAATTACTGAGCCTCCTGTTTGTTTTATAAAGAGTCATGTTCAATTTTCTAAAACTTAAAAGAATGTAGTTTCTGGTTATATAGGAGTACTATAGGATAACCGGTCACACATGGTTTAGACCAATGTTGTTCACTATTCACTATTAATGGTATTGAAACATAAGTATTTTACTTATTTTTTCGATAAAGGATGTTCAATGGACTCTATGTGGATAATAAACATGCCCCTCAAAAATGCGCCCTTTGTTTTGCTAACGTATCATATCGTCCCTCTGAGGCAGGTGGCGTTGAGATTGCAATGGAGAAGAAGCATAGTTGAGGTGAGGAAAGACATAATGAGAAACAAGAATTCAATGGAGTAGTTTGTTGTGGTATGTCTACCATAAAATTAAAATTGTAATTGGTTTCCTCAGTTACACGAATATCAATAAAACTTCAACACACAATGGTGCCTCTTTTGGCTGCCATGAATTGGCCCATAAGCTTGCTCATTTTCAGGGTTCTTGTAAACAATCAACCTCCTTTCTTCTTTTGAATTACATTTTTAAAGATATTTAAATTTTCATTAAAATTATGTCAAATGTACAAATTAAATTCTTTAATCTTATACCTTTAATATTTCACATTAAAAGCTGAAATTATTATATATAACCAAAAAAAAATACAAAAATAGATAAGACTAGAATCAATCCGTACAAGGAGATAATTTGTCCTTCTTTCTTTTGGTGATAAGGCACTTGGTGTGTATCGTGTCCACTTCAAAATTTGTCGTGAAAAAAAAAAAGAACCAAAACGGTCATCCTAACTTGAAGACTCTCCACCTACTTACGATCCTTCAGCCGTTTCCTATTGCACTCAAGATTTCTGTATAATAACATTTTTTCCATTCCAAGCCTTCAAAGCATCAACAATAGTATCCATGGATTCACAGTCGTCACCAACATGGCTCTATTATTCCTACCACCGTCGGCCAGACCAACTATTGCTTCGACATCTTCTTTCTCCTCAAATCTCCTTTTCTTTGCTCATCAATTTCACGGTAGACCATCGCCTCACAGACGGTACTCCATCATTACAAACGGACGTTTTTGTCGATGAGATCAAACCCCTTGTATTCGGCCGGATAGATCAGGTGGCTCCTCTCATTTACTTTGAGCTAACCCATCCTCTCAGGTACAGATGGCACAACTTCCTATTACTCCCATTGATAGCCTAATTTCTTTTCTCGACCGTCCATTTCTTCGAATAAACAACTCTACTATATTTCAGCTCATCAGCAACCCACACAGTTTTCACCAGCTCGTCCGCGCTTTACTCTACAAATAGCAAGATAAAGTACACTACCGCTTGACCTCCGTACGGCCTGTGGTTTTGATTTATAAGTCCGGCGATTTTCGCAGTCTGGACACCTGATGGCTGGTTGCATCTTACGGGACCGTCGTTGGTCTACGTGAATTCCATATCTTAACCTCCTGATATTGTTTTGTTTTCCCCTGATCTTCTGACCCAGAAAAGCGGATAATGGTGTGCAACACGGTGGATGGCACTTGGGTCTGGTGAGTCGACTATCTATTTTCACCGACAAGCTGATGAGTTGTGGAGCCATTGTTTAGAGCGATTTGCTGAAGATTCCACTGGGAATCTGCTTACTGATTCCGAATTTCGAGTTACTCCTCTGGTGTGCATTGGCTTTACTCCAGCGGGGCTCACCCAGCTCCAAATCAATGATGGCTAGTGCTAACCAGAAGACATGGGACGAAGTATCGCCACTTTGAATTTTCGATGTGGAGTCTCACAAGTTTCTAATTCGGTGAACCGAGTTCTTACCCTACCCCCCTCACCATTACAGTCATTCTTCTCTCCTAGTCACGTTTTCTCAAGTTAGCAACGTTCCGAGGTGAATCATCATCGGAGATGCCCCAATTCCTTCCTTGGCCACGATATTTCTCAGACAAAGGACGAGAATGCTGAGGCTTAATGGATCATTTCCTCCTTCCTCTCCCCCAGGTGACTTTATTGGCCGTTTATCATGATTTTCAATGCTAATTCAGGCCTCAAAATCATCAACATCAGACTGGTTCCCAGGAAGTGGACCATTGTTTCCAAGGCCTTACTGCTTTCCTGCAACTCCCTGGTTCTCCCCGCTGAACCCGAACGTGATCTTTACGTCAATCGGACTGGATTCGACTCGGTAAAGCAACCTGTTCCAATAGCACGATTTTTCATTCAAAATTCATTAATCTAACTAACGAGATTGTGCGGAGAAATTCCAGTAGAAATAGAAGTTCTCCACAAAGAGGATACGGGAAATAATAATGCCTTCCTTCCTGCTCGCCAGACGGAAAGCACATTGTATTCCGTTCAGAGCGTTCAGGGCACAAAAATCTGGTATATTATGGATGCTGTTAAGGGAGAGCTGGAGGGTGGAGAATTCGTCATCTAACAGAGGGGCCATGGATGATACAATGCCAGCTGGTCCCAGACGGAAAGCTGATTGTCATTTTTCTTCCTCCAACAGGCACAATCCTATATTTCACTGCTTCAAGCATTTATGTCATTCATCCATACGAGCACAGGTCTTCGTAGGATCCACGTGCAGGGCCGGAGGGAATCTGATGAAGTTAGATATAAGAGAGGCTAAACCACGTATGCTTTAGTAAAGGAGGACTGGTGAATGGTTCTGTTCCGGGCAACTTGGGTGGAGAACAGCAGAACCAGTGTCACTGCCAAACCAAACCAACCCTACGGTGACTTATCATTTGGTGAAGTTGGATGGAGTGGGTTGAGACGACTGACGTAATGCATATGAGAATGACCCGCCGTCATGGCAACCCGTCAGCTAACGCCATGATGCTTTGGACAATAGAACGGAACGTATAGTAGGAGATAAGTTGAGGGGTTGAATTTGATGATGTACTATGGATGAATTGTTGAGGTAGAACAAAGTGTCCAGTCAAGATAAAGATCAAAAAACTGAACTTCAAACAGGTGCTATTGTTGTTCTCTCATTTGAGCTCAGATATCATATTATCCGTAAGGGCTGACGACAGAAAGTATCATCGGCAAAATGATCTGTCCAAGGATTCTTGTATTCTATTTTCGTGGTCTCTTACATGTTTTAAAAAAATAAACTCTTAGAGAGTTTGATTGTAAATTGTTTATGGGATAAAAGCAGTTGATCCTGCAATTTTGAGATCAAAATTCTTTGGCATGAAGTAAAAGACAGAAATAATGTTGTTCGACTTGTGGTCATTTTTATCTAGTATGTACTTATTAAAATATTGTGAAGATCCATAGGTTAACATTCATGAATACTCTGTAAAAAAACATAAAAGAAAGGAAGGAGTAGTCTTCAGCTTCTCCTATAATTTTTCCTCTTTCCACTGTATTTTATGGCAATTACTTTTATTTCAATAGATTATGTTGAGATGGATCCAAAACTTGGAACAATTTTTTTTATCACCCCTAAATTTATACCAATTTGGCACTCAGTGTAAAGAAAATGTGCATAATTAAACAATGGTATAAACACAAGGAAAAGGCAACATTCCCATGTAGTTTTGAACCAAAATGCCACTTACATACCGTAGTTATAGATAACACATAATCAGTATTTTGTTATGCACTAAAAATGTATTTAGAACAGGGAGGCTAATGAATTTCATTTATCAATGTGCACAGTTGTGTGCAAGAAATATTACATACCAACATCGATTTAAGGGATCAATTGCTTCATTGGAGTCAAAATTTACCTTCCATGACCTACACTAGAGTCTCAAATTTTACATAATGACCAACTCAACAATACATAAATTTTATATTTTCATGGAGGACTAACTTCATACATACCGTATTTATACACAAATATTTTATGAATCTCAAGGCAGAAAAGGATTGTGAGAAGGATAATCTGGCCTTCTGTTTTTCTCTGTAGCTCCTGAATGTGAAGTATTAAAAAACATTGACTCAATCATCTGATTAACTTTTCTTCAAAGCAGTAAGAATTCAAAA